>LPNX010894295.1:328825-365241 GCA_001517045.1 Pseudotsuga menziesii
TAAACCTGTATTGTGGACTAGTGAAGAATAACATCTATATGGAACTAGAGTAATACAAAATCTCAAGCAATCCTACTTGATGCCACTATTAGTATACTAATACATAGTAGAAGTTTGTGGAATTATAAGTGACTCCTAGCTTAACGAATACTAATACATAATGAATACTAGATTTCCTTCTAGCATAAGCACACATGCTTATGCTAGAAGAAAAGCTAGCACTCATTAGCTTTCCAGAAGAAAAACTCTGGGCATGGTGATTGGTGGTTGCTAGGTTATACCTTGGTCTTGTGCCATGTGCTCTATTTTGAAATAAGCACATGGCACAAAATCAAGGAAAGCTAGTGAATCCTAGCTTTCGTTCTAGCCTAAGCATTTCCTTGTAGCATAAGCACACATATTTATGCTAGAATGAAAGCTAGTAGTAGCTAGCTTTCTAATAGAAAAACCCCGGGCATGGTGATTGGTGGTTGCTAGCTTATACCTTAAGTTTGTGCCATGTGCTCTATTTTGAATGAATGCTAGCTTTCATTCTAACGTAACACACATGTTTATGCTAGAAGAAAAATCTAGCAGTTCCTAGCTTTCCAATGGTAAAACCCTGGGCAAGGTGATTGGTGGTTGCTAGCTTATACCTTGAGCATGTGTCATGTACTCTATTTTGAAATAAGCACATGTTACAAGATCAAGGAAAGCTAGCGACTGCTAGATCTAGTCTAGCATAAGCATGTCCTTCTAGGATGAGAACACATATTTATGCTAGAAGGAAAGTTAGCAGTCGCTAGATTTTCAATAGAAAAATTTTGTCCATGGTGATTGGTGGTTGCTAGCTTATACCTTGAGCTTGTGCCATGTGCTCTATTTTCAGATAAGCACATCGCAAAAGATCAAGGAAATCTAGCGACTGCTAGCTTTCCTTCTAGCATAAACACACATGCTTATGCTAGAAGAAAAGCTAAAAGTCGCTAGCTTTCTAATAGAAAAACCCTGTCCATGGTGATTGGTGATTGCTAGCTTAGATCTTGAGCTTGTGCCATGTGCTCTATTTTGAATGAATGCTAGCTTTCCTTATAGCATAAGAATTTCTTCTAGCATAACACACATGCTTATATTAGAAGGAAAGCTAGCAGTCGCTAGCTTTCCAATAAAAAGACCCTAGGCATGGTGATTGGTGGTTTCCAGCTTATACCTTGAGCTTATGCCATGTACTCTATTTTTAAATAAGCACATGGCACAAGATCAAGGAAAGCTAGCGACTGCTAGATTTCCTTCTAACATAATCATTTATTCTAGGATAAGAACACATACTTATGCTAGAAAGAAAGCTATTAGTCACTATAGTAAAACCCTAGCCATAGTGATTGGTGGTTGCTAGCTTATACCTTGATTGTGTTCCTGTTATAGCGGATTTCACCACAATAGGTGAATCACACATTGTATGGCCTTCCCCTATCCCGCTACAGACTCATTATTCCCTATGGACCATTTATTGTCTTTTGATGTATCATTGACCATCCCTAAAAACATTAGAAAAATGATAGACGTGTCCTTTTCCTCGATAACCGCATACATACGCGGATATTCCCTCTATAGTCGCGTACATCGGGATGTGTGCATAATCCAAAACTGTTGGACTGTTCCTTGTCTTGAATCCAACTTATATGACTCCTGGCCTTCCATATGCCTTGAGATCGCACGGATTTGACCTTTCAGTATCACTTTGGAAAGCTATATAAGGAACCATTGAGACATTGAAAGCATAAGAGAGAATTGAGAGTACTGAAACTATAGTCCATTGTTGCCAGAACTATACTTGAGTCTGCATCCCTTTGTCCCTTTGGAGCACTGTTGTGTTCTTCCCAAGCTTGCCTTTGTTAGTGAGCTTGCTATCGGAGTGAAGGAGGATTGAGGTGGTGGAGGCCCAAGTGGGGGATTCAATTTCTCCGATTCGCAGACGTGCCGTCAGAGGTTGTCACTTGTAATCTCTGATTCATATTAATAAAAATATCTTTCTGTGTCCAGTAATGTGTATTTGAATGAATGTTGTTTCCATTGGAATATGTCAAATGCTTATACATTATTGATTATATATGCTAGAATAGATCTAACACCATGAAATATAGTATGCTTGTATTGTTTACTTGTTGTTGAGGACGTGCTATAACAATTCAAGCTGAAGATTGGAAAGCTCAACAGGGATCTACTTCAACCGTCCGGAATAAGGTACGAGGTTCGATCCTTTAGTGTTAGATGTTTTTAATTTCTATTGCATATTGGGAAAGATTGATTTTTGGAGTCTAGCTATCTGTTGTGGTACCCCAAGCCATAGGAATTTCTCTCCGTAACAGAATTGGTGACTCCGCTAGGGAGTTCCTAGTAATTTTCCTTTGGGGGTTGATCTTTTGGCATCCAATGTATTTGAAGTGCTCTCTCTCTCTCTTGTTTCTGTGTTGGGTATGGGGGATGCATGCCTAGTAGAGCCTGATTGGTGTGAATTTAGTCTCAGCCTGTCTGTTTTCCTAGAATTTTTGCATATTTTTCTTCCTGTACGTGGGTTTGTCACTTACAGTCGCGTATACACGCGGTTTCCTCTGGAATTTCCGCGTATACACGCGGGTTCACTGCGCACAGTCGCGTATACCTTGGTTTTTTACCGTTTTGTGGAAGATTGTGGATTGCTGGGTGAATGCTGTTAGTTTCTGAGTCTCCTTTGGCACTGCCTGAGTCTGTTAAGGTCTCTATTTTTTACCAGAAACATTTTTTTTAGCCTAAATTTTTTCTTTTAGGAAAGTTCTTGTCATGGCATCTTTGATTTTTTGTTTGAGATTAGTGCATTAGAGTCCTTTTGCCTTAGTTCTTTGCTGGAATGCTTTTTATGTGTGCTTGCAGATTCTGGGGTGGTTAGAATCATTCTCTTGCTTTTTGTATCTCTTTATTTTCAAAAAATCCTAAATACTTGCTTATCATCATGCATTGCATTATGCATTTTGCATTGTACTTGCATTAGATCTAGATTTTCTTTGGAGTATTAGTTAGGAATTCATATAGGGAAATTTGCAGAAGAAGAAATTGTGCATTCATGTAGTACGCATACCCTGTTTTCATGGACACAATGCATTTGCATTGATTGTTAGGTTTGCATTTTACTTCTTGTTGCGTCATAACACCATTAGTTGCACGACCATATCCTATTTTTGAGTAAATAAAGCCAAACTAAAATCAACGCTAAATAAAATGAATTACACTCTTTTCTTTTTAGGGTGCACCAACAAGCTTAGGTTTTAGGATCTTGGAATAGTTCATTGAAAGTTAATTCTCCAAGATCACTAAACTACAACAACTAGGTGTCTGTCCAGGGAGTGTGTGAAATCCTTTATATAACCAGCGTTCTCAGGAAGCTCCTCTCAAAAGGGAGTCAAGCACTAGGAAGTGTGAGCGGTTGTTGATCGGGATAACCCCTGGTTGGTAACTGTGTAGCACCGGTGATATAGCTAGGATTGTATTCGTATCTGGGGGCTCTTTCGGGAGTTTCGGGCTTTGCTACGCTGCCCATATGGTCAATCCTGCCTGCGGCTGTCCGCTTGAGCGTTGATTATATCGAGGTGACCTTAGTGACCTTACCTAGGATATCGAGGCGGTACGTGTAGAGGTTATTCTGCATGTGTCCCGGCCAGGTTGGGGTCAGATAGCACAGTCGCTATACGCGTTGAAACTGAGGGCCACAATAATTGGTTTTGAACCTCCGCTTGTGGTGACAAGGGCCTCTCAAGCCTCTCCTAGGTGAGACATACTGGCCACATTCGGGAGCTCACTTATCCAGCCCTTGTTTGCTTGCTTTTGGATTTAGATTTGATAGTGATTGCTTTGTGTATGCTAGTTGGCCTAGGGTTGACATAAATAGAGAGTCTTTGTTTTTTTGTTGAGTCATTGTGGAGTCGAGTGCGGTTTCCACGCCATTCTCGTCGGTTAGCAGGACTTCCGCCTTCCACTTCTCCTCCTCCTTTGGGAGAGGGGCCTAGTCGGTCCAGGCGGACTGTGTCACACATTGATTCACACACCATGGAGGATCATTCAGAGATTATTCCTGACCCACCTCCTCCTATTCGTATTGACGATGGGGAACTTACTCCTACATATGATCCCTCACCTGACCTAGCTGAGATCGGTCCCGTTATTTCCCAGATAGGATCTTTACATGATAGACCTACTCATACTAAGCCACATTCCCCATTGACCCGATACCGGTATGGAATGCCGGAAGATGCCGAGACTCACTTTGACCCTCCTAGCACCAGCTATGGTGGTTATGTTACCACTGGTTTTCCTAATCACGATTTGACATTTCCTGTTGAATCCGACTTTGATCCTAACACTATACCTGGGGGCATTCCCATGCCTTACCTTGCGGAGAGGTTTGGGAGTACTAGTCACATTGCACCTTCCATCCCAGCGGTGGAAGCTACATCTTATGTACCTTCTAGGTCTAGAGTTAGTGATCCCATAGCTATACCAGGTTCTAGACGAGTGACGATAGGAACTAGCACATATCTTCTTACATATATTCCTTCATCCTCGCTTCCGAGTTATTCAAATGCGAATCCTCCACCTTACTCTCGTGGTACTTCGAGTCGTCATGTAGCTACGAGTCAGATCCGTACTGGGATTACTAGACCAGTTGTGTCTCCAGCCTACATACCACCCGTTGTTTCGGGAGGTTATGTTCATGTTTCTAGAGGTCAAGTTGCTACTTCTTCGACATATATTCCTACCTACGGAGTGTCTCATGGGGCATCGCAGCCGATGACCTATGGACCCTACTATGGGACGCAGTATGGACAGGTCTCTCAACCTTATGGAGGCGGGTATTCACAACCTAATTACTCTCCCAACTATGGCTTTGTAGCTCCTACTAGTCAAGCTCCACCTCATTATGCGACTTCCACGCCACCCTATACAGGTCATACAGGAGGAGGTCACTATGGCCAAGGTCATGGTGGTAATCAATCCTTTGTGAACTAGGGATCGGTCCCTAAACCTCATCATGCTAAGCTCCCTTTCCTCGCGACACTCAATTTACCTGACTTATCGAGACTTACGAACGATCCTGTGGCTCATGACCCAGCTTGGCTGGCTGTCCCTACCAAGCTTCCTTCGGACATACCTAAGTTCAAAGGAAAACCAGGAGAGGATCCGAGTGAACACGTTATGACATTCCACCTATGGTGCTCTTCCAATTCATTACATCAGGACTCAGTCCGCTTGAGACTATTTCAACACACCCTTACAGGGCCTGCGGCGAAATGGTACATAGAATTACCTAGGGGTGCCTTTACTTTGTTCGACGACCTTGCGATGACTTTCCTTAATCAATTCCAGCTACCAGTACGATATGATGTCGGTACTGAACTCTTGTCGACATTTCGGCAAGATAAAGCCACCCATATTTCTGATCATATTCAGGAGTGGCATAGACGGAAGAGATTAATCAAAGCCTTTATACCACCGGAATTCCTCCTTGAGTGGTTCCTCAAATCGTTATTACCATATATCGCGAAGGATGTCTCCACATCCAGAGTGCAAAATGACGAACAAGCCATCTTTAGGGCGCATGAACTAGACTTGATCTATGCTCAGTCTGGTTTGTTATATGAGATTATACCTAATGCCCCTCATTCTAGTTCCGATCCCAAGGTCAAACCTGGACCACATGCCGATGGCATTGTGGGTAGTGCAAGTAAGAAACCTGCAGGTTCGGTTGTGAAACAAATTTCTCAATTGTCAATCAACCAATCTTCCTCACGACAAGCTATGGCTTCGTCTCAGCCCGCCCAAACGACGAATGTACTTGCTGTGCAATCGTCCGACCAGAAAGGTAACCAGCAACCTGGACGAAATAGAAAAAAGGGTAAAAACAATAATAAGAAGGGTGGGAATAAAAATGAGAATGCCAACAATAATGACAAGAACAATAAAAATGCTGGGGGGGACAAGCAGAATAAGTGTAAGGTTAATTTTCCTCGCAAGCTTTGTAAGGATGATCACCTCACTTACTTGTGCCCTAGGATGGATGAAGCTTCGAAGTTCATAGCATAAGGCCTAGCTGTGTTAACAAACCCTTTACCGCATAACCAAAATATGAACTCGAAGTTCCATGATCAATCTAGTGATGAAGATCCACCTGAAACTAGTGGTCGTGGGTGCATTAATATGGTCCCTGCCGCGAAAGTTGTGACACGTGCAAAATATTATTCTTCGTCACAACCCAACCCAGGTAAAGAACCTGATCCACCAGGAACCCCTTTGCATATTGAGAAACCTGCGGACAAACCTGAAGCTGCACCTCACATTCCTAAGGGGGTACTTAAGCGTTCGGGGCATAATCCAAATGCCCGAGCCACCCAGAACTATTCAGTTGTCGAGGACTTGGGTCATACTCCTTGTGCGATGTCTGCATTGGAGGTGCTTCAGAGTTGTCCGTCGCAAAGGAAGGCTTTGCTTTCCGCTCTTGGTGTGAATGGTGATGATTCTTCCTCAGTGATCAAGTTTGAAACCGTAGGAAATTAGCCTCGCTTTCCCTACTATGTGTCCCTTTTGGTGCATGTAGAATGTCTTAATATGATCGTCAAGCGTACTGTGATTGACGAGGGCGCTGCTACTTCTGTGATGTCTTTTTCTTGTTGGAAGGGTCTTGGTTCTCGTGAGTTGTCAAAGTCTACGACCATGTTAACTGCTTTTGATGGGAGATCGTTTAGGCTGCATGGTATCCTTCCTTCTCTTCAAGTCCATTTGGGGGGGAAGACCGTTGCGATAGAGGTTGAGGTGGTTGATGCACCTCTTGACTACAATCTCTTACTGGGAAGGAATTTGATGTATAGTATGCAAGCCATTGCGTCTTCCGTATTTCACGTTGTATGCTTTCCTCATAATGGGAATATTGTGACGATTGATCAGATGTCATTCAAGAATCTGCCTGTTAGTGCATCTTCACAAGCTTCGGTTCCGAAAGTTGAACATTCCCAGCCGGCAATTGGGAGTTTCGGTGTAGGTATGTATCCTTCCCTTATGGGAACCTTTAGTTGTCTTGCACCCGTCCTCATGATAGGAGCTAGTTTCAATGGTGCTTCCACGTCTACGAGATCGGTGCCTTTTTGCACAAATCATAAGGGAGATCCTTGGATTCTTCCTTCACCAAGTCCTTCGAGTGATGCCATTGAGAAGAGTGTGCCATTGCCTGCAGCCATGATTGCTTACCAAGCTAATCTTCAATCTGCTGCAGAGCCTTGTTCTTCTTCTTTACGGACAGAGGAAGAAGACCCCTATGTGTTGCCTGCATGGGCAGTACAGTCTTCTCATGCCCATGATTGCCTTGATACGGTTTTCCCTTCAGATGAAGCAATCATTGAGGCTATGTCGATAGTTGAGCCACCATGGTAGGAACTCCATCATAGATCATATTTCCTTCCAGAGCTTGACTTGTTGGAGCATGAGGATTACAGGGAGATTCTTAGACAGAAAGCTGGTAGACCCATGATTCCATTAAGCTCTCCTGGTCAGATGGCTGATGGAAACATGGCAAACATATCAAAAACTATGCCTATCAACATTTCTCGCAACCCTGGTATGGTTGAGAATGTGTACATTGGGGCAGATTGTTCCCAAGATGAGATTCGTGAGTATACCGAGCTATTCAAGGAATTCTGTGATGTTTTTGCTTGGTCTTACGATGAGATGCAAGGGATTGAACCTCGGATTGTCAAACACGAAATTAAAACTTACCCCAACGCGAAGCCTGTTCGACAGCGTTTACGCGCGGTAAATCCTAGGAAAGCACCCGCCATAAAGGAAGAGATAGAGAAACTATTGAAAGCTAGTTTCATATATCCCGTTCCCTTGACGGAGTGGGTTTCAAATCCCGTTCTGGTAGATAGGAAGCAAGGAGCGATCCGTATATGCACTGATTTCCATGATTTAAATCGTGCATGTCCTAAGGATAACTTCCCCACACCGTTTATAGATCAAATTTTGGATGAGTGTGCGGGTAGCGAGGTGTTCTCCTTTATGGACGGTTTTTTCGGATATAATCAGATTCAAATTAAACCTGAGGACCAACATAAGACCGCATTTATTTGTCCTTGGGGAACATTTGCGTATCGAAAAATGCCTTTCGGCCTTAAAAACGCCCGAGCTACTTTTCAGCGGGTGATGACCTTGATTTTCCATGATCTCAAGTCCATTATCGAAGTATTTTTGGATGACCTCGCTGCTCATTCTCGTATGAGAATGCGTCATTCTTATCACTTGATATTGGTGTTCGAAAGATGCCGGCACTATGCTATTAGATTAAACCCTCATAAGTGCATCTTTTGTGTGAAATCAGGTCGTTTATTAGGATTTATCATTTCGAAAGAGGGTATAAGAGTCGACCCCTTGAAAGTGGAGGCAATACTTCAGTTGTCTCCCCCTTGAAATATTCGTCATCTTCAGTGTTTGCAAGGCATGGAAAACTTCCTACGAAGATTTGTTGTCAATTTCACCAATTTGACTAGAGGTTTCATGCGTCTCCTGAAGAAGGATACTCCATTTGAATGGGATGAGCGAGCCCAAGAGTCCTTCGATGCCCTTAAGAGAGCCCTAGCATCAGCCCCGGTGATTAGTCCTCCGGATTATAGCCATGATTTCCTATTATATGTGGCCGCATCTTTGGAGACGATTGGGATGGTTTTGGTTCAAGAGGATGAGGAGCTCCAAGAGCATGTCATATACTATCTGAGCCGAAACCTTATTGACGTAGAGATTCGGTATTCTCATGTAGAGAAGCTTGCCTTGGCCACTGTACATGCGGTGCAGCGTTTGAGACATTATATTCTCCTTCACCAAAATTTGGTGGTTGCCCATGTCAATCCATTTCAGTTCGTCCTCACACGTAGGATGATTGGGGGAAAATATAATAAATGGATTGTCATTCTGCAAGAGTTTGATCTCGAGTTTGTTTCGGCAAATTGGAAGAAATTGTTAATATTTGTAGAGCTCATATTAGATTTTCTGAGCGAGGATGAGGAGTCAGTATGTGAAGATACGTTTGTTGATGAACACATTTTCTTGATCTCAACGACTGACCCATGGTACGGTGATATCATAGTATATTTGCAAATGCAGAGGACCCCTACTCACCTCTCGCGAGATGAGCGATGTCGATTACGTCACATTTCCAAGAACTACCTCATAGTGGACAACACTTTGTACCACCGTGGAGTAGATTCCCTTTTACGATGTTGTTTAACTCACGATGAGGCTGAGGTAGTGCTTAATGATTGCCACGGAGGGGCGTGTGGTGGTCATTTATCTGGGCTTGCTACAGCCCAAAAGATTTTGAGAGTAGGATATTTCTGGCCGTCAATCTTCAAGGATTGTATTGAAGCGGTCAAGAGGTGCCAACCTTGCCAGGTGTTTGCACGTAACATGCTCTCGAAGCCTGCCCCGTTGCACCCTATTATCACCGCCGGTCCCTTCACCAAGTGGGGGCTAGATTTTATGGATTGCAACCCAGCTTCGGCTGGGGGGCACCATCCTATCATTGTGGCTGTCGATTACTTCACGAAATGGGCTAAGGCAATGCCTACAGTGAAATCCGACGGTGAGACATCCGCTCACTTCGTATTCAACCAAATCATCTCTAGGTTCAGGATTTCGAGAGAGCTTGTCACTGACCATGGCTCACACTTTCAGAATAGTATGATGGAAGAGTTGGCCTCCAAGTTAGGATATAATCAAGAGCACTCCTCTTCTTACTATCCTCAAGCGAATGGACAGGTTGAAGCTGTGAATAAATCACTTAAGTCCATTCTCCAATGAACCATCGCACAAAGCAAGACAAATTGGAATATTATGTTGTATCCTGCTTTGTGGGCGTACTGAACTGCAGTAAAGACTACCACTGGTTTTTCTCCATATCAGCTTGTTCATGGAGTGGAGTCAATATTGCCAGTTCAATGCGAGATTCCTTCGTTGAAGTTAGCCGTAGAACTCTTACCAGATACTTCTCCTTTGGAGGAGCGTTTGGTTCACCTTGAGCAACTCGATGAGCAGCGTAGAGATGCCTTGGTGACTCTAGAGGTTAATAAGCGTCGCGTGAAGGCCCAATACGATAATTCTGTCCGTCCGAGAGTGTTCAGTGAGGGATACTTGGTCCTTTTGTGGGATCAATCGAAAGAACCCTTGGGGGCAGGGAAGTTCAATCCTATGTGGTGTGGTCCTTATGTGGTCAAGCGAGTATTGGAGAAGGGTGCCTACGAGTTAGTGGATTACGAAGGGACAGCCTTGGCGGAGCCTAGAAATGGGCTCTATCTTAAAAAATACTATGCATAATCTTTAGCCAAGGTTGTTTGTTGTATATTATGGTACAACTTTTTTGCATAGTTAGGTCTTGTTTATCGTGATCGGGTTTGTGATTAGTTTCCATTTCTTGTGGCAAATGTCAATGGAATCTTCCACCTTCGTAGGATTCATGGATGGTGCAAGCCGTCACACTCAACACTCAGCCTCAGCTGCTTGGATGATTTTTACTCCTATGGGTCATGTATTGTCTTCAGGAGGTGTATGTCTACGGCCATATTCCAACAATGTTTCTGAATATAGTGCCGTTATCGAGCTTCTACGGGATGCCATTTCGCATGGTGTTCTCTCTCTTGAGGTACGTCTTGATTCAGAGTTAGTAGTGTCACAGCTAAATGGTTTGTACCATGTTAGAGATCCGACGTTATTGAGGAGATTCTTACGTGTGAGATTGCTAGAACGGAAATTTGAGAACATAACATATATACACATTCCAAGAAATTTTAATCAAATTGCTGACTCATATGCTAACTATGTGTTAGATTGGCATTTGTTTCATTCATCATAAATTAATCATAAACACAATGTTTACACATGTAAATAAATAAACCGGTCACCATTAAAAAAAAAAATTATATACATCAAAATGTGGGAATACATAGTGTCATAATACAAAATTGGGGCTTTGAAAGCCACAATCATATACACGGTAGTACAAAATAGATACACTCCCAGGTGTCTACTCCTGTGGAGGTGGATGAGGGTTGTGATCATGATATGTCACCACGGCTCTAGCTAGCCGCTGAAATAAATGCACCCATGCGCGTGGTACACCAACCACCTGTCTCTGCATAGCCTTAGGTAAGTCCTTGACTTGCGCCATGGGAATCCTGTGAGTCAGTCGCACAAAGTTGGTATGGATGCTTTGGAGCATTCGCTCCACATCCACACCAGTGATATCGTCTCCTCTTCCCCTCCGTCTATGACGTGGGAAGCCCTCTGGTCACCGTGGTCCCACATATGCACGTCAATGGTAGATGTCACTATGTATTCTCACCCAAAAACATGTCTTTTTGATTCCATTAATCAAGAAAACACAAAAAAATTAAATACTTCAAAAATTTTAAAAAGAGTAAGGGTTGAGATTCGTCACCTATGTCTCCATATGCTGACCCTGGTGGTAATGGCATGTCCAGGTCTCCCTGGAAGTCTATCCCTGCATAAGGGTAGTCCTCTATGGCAATAATTTGTCGTCGCCACCAAGGAAAAAATTCTGCTGGATAAGGGTTGGCCACCCTACCACCCCCCAGTCTGCGCATCGCGTCTGCCCAATGGCGTTGGGCTGGATCTCAAACCCCGTGGAGAGGAACATCCACTCTAGGGCTCAATCCTAGAACCCGCTTGAAGAAGAAAGTGCTCAAGATACTACTGAACCCGAAGTTCCATATCCTACCTGCCTTGCACTCACTGAGCTGATGTTTCATGTTGCTCAATAGTGATGTGCTCCAGTCATAGATGGTCGATGTCATGCACTCCACCTCATAGAACATCAATGGCCGAGAGGCCTCATGGAGTGATGCTAAGCCTGCTATCCTGCCCAACGTCAGTAAGATGGCCTTTAGGCCCAGTACCTATATAGCGTTGGTGGGGACTTGGCTCCCAACCTTCTCTGTCTCTGTATAGCAGTATACTGCGATGTACTCATCTATAGCCAGCCCATGACCTGGCCCTCCACGGGCACGAAGGTTCACCGTCTCACCCCATCGTGATAGACCTGTGATAAAATAGATATCCTCCACCTCAATCGTGAGGGACATGCCGTCTATCCGGAAGGACTCTGAGTCCGGATCCCAATAGTCTACAAGCATCTGTAGTAGTCCTGGTTTGGCCCTCAAGCCTCCTAGGCACCAAAACTTATAGAGTCCGCATCTTCTTAGAGGCTCTTGAGCCATTCTGTCAGCTCTTACTGCCTCCTCTACATCACCATGCTCGCGTTCTCGCCACTCTAGCACCATCCTAGATGAGAAGCTGACCAAAATGTCCATTAGATTCATAAAAATCTTAGTGTGCAGCGTCATACGTGGCTGTTTTCAAAACAGCCGCGTATGTACATGGTTTCAGGCCCCCTTTTCGCGTATAGACAGCCCTATATGTGGAAAAAACCTCTATATCCGCGTGGGCTGGGGCGCTCATGTAAGTTTGGCCGTTAAAAATTCATTTGACGATGAAAAATTATAAAATTTGTATTGAAATGCAAGATGAGAACATGAGTAAGTACCTAGAAGAATTGGTTGTGAATTCCGCCGGATGGATCTCCTGGAATTTGCAGTTGAATATCAGAGCTCCAATGGGTAAAACTTTCAAATGATTTATATTTTTTACTATTTATAGAAAATTTTTCAAATATTTGAAAATTTTTACCCCCTTTCCTATAGTTTTGACCGTTTCTAACCTTTTTGGACTGTTTCTAACCTAATTTGTGATGTAGAAGACCGTTTTCAGCGATCTTTCAGCCTTTGGATTGACCCGTTCATACTGATCTCAGGTGTAATGTCTATACTGGAATATAGGTTAGGTTCACCACCGTTTGCATTTTGCATGACCTTATGACCATGTCACTATATCTTTAGGTACGAACCCACCCTATTATGTCATGGAACCTTCTTGCTGCTATAGAAGTGGCATGATGTGAGTGGTAGAGACTCACCTTACATGGGTACCCTAGTTAGCGCCTTATTTGCATTTGGTGCCCATGCCGATGTTTCCCCCTTTAGGGTGTGGGAGTCCATTATATAGTATTTCCATGACATTTAGCAAGAGCCTCATACTCCTCTTGATCTTATGCTGGCCTGTATCCCCCCGGAGTCCCCTTATATCAAGTTGTGAATGCAATATCATGATCTTTGGCTATCTTATTGAGCTTTACGTCGGCTCCCCTGACATTGCGTTTCAGCCATATATCCCGAGCTTGTCTCATGTCTAGCCATGTAGAGCCTTTATTTATATCTTCCGCAACTTGATTCCCTTTTTTACCGGGAAGGGATTTTCCCCCGAGTGTCGATATCTTACACATGTATCCTTGCATTGAGCATAGGTATGTTCCATTGCTTGGAACTAGTTTGTTTTCCTTTATGACACTCGTCTCCTCCTAGTTTGTAACTATAAAGCTAGCTTATTCTTTTTTCAAGCTTTTCAAATAACTGAAAAATACCAAAAAAATAAAAAAAACCAAAAATCCGGACAAGAAAAGATATTATCTTTGGCAGCTGTCGAGTCGTGTCGCCTTCGAACAGAGCACTGTATATCACATCCATTGGTTGGGTTATAGTTTGACTTTAGGAGCTGTACTCGTTATCTGAGTTTTATCTCCACCAACTGGTTAAGCTTCCAGTCCCTATGGAGCCTCTATTGATGCCTCCTGCGTCATAGAGATGTCCCAGTTTGTATATCGAGTCTATGCTGCCTTCATTCAGTCACCATATGCCGTTATGCTCTTGTTCGAAGGAAGTTGAAACCTGAGTCAGCCATTCCTCAGTTATCTTGAATTTGCATGTCGGCCATTCTCAGTACAGTTACTTGTTCGTGCATCGTATGATCGAGTTCTTCCATATTATACAGCCTTGCTGAGTACCTCGTGTTGGATGATGGGGGATGCCTTAATGCCCTCCTTCCAGCGGATTTCATCCCATTGACTTCAGATCATTTATTCTGGGATTGGAGTCTAGAGTCATTTTGAGTGCCTTGAGACTTGCAGTCATCAGTGGCAGGTTCTCTCACCATCGACAGTTTTGGGAATACATCAATGTCCCCTGATCGATGGATTCTCTCAAGTGTTCGACCTCAACACATTTATTCACACTTGTTAGTTTGCACTCTAGTACCTTGATTCCCATTTTCATTATTGGTGGTTGATCTCGCATCTGTTAACGGTATACATCAATGACCGGTAATCAGACGATGGACTACTATGTTCGACCTCGACACCTCTATTCGCATAGTAGGACATGTACTCATAGAGGTTAGTGTAGAAGACCTTCCAGATTGGTGGCATCCACTATATGCTACCTCCTTGATCGTGCCAGTATTCATGAGATTTCAGCTCTCGTGACTTGTTCCAGTATATGTCAGATATTTCCAGCCACTATGGAGATCTTGATCTGTTATATATATTTAGCCTATTTGGAGATCATTGTAGTTTGTATATATTCATCATGGAGATTCTGATCTATGTATATTGTATGTGGCGATGACCACATATGTTCTATCATGTTTCATGCCTATTCATGGCCATTGTACTCTTATGTATCCGGGACTGCTATATGTATGTGCAGTTGTATGCAGAGTTGTATTATTGTATTATGTTGATTGGGTGGCTGGTCTTCCATTTGGGTACCTTCATCACTTCACTTCTCGGATGGACTTATAATGTATTTCGGCCATCATATAACCCCTCTGATCTCATACATTAGGGGTCATCTGTTATAGCAGATTTCACCACACTAGGTGAATCACACATTGTATGGCCTTCCCCTATCCCGCTGCAGACTCATTACTCCCTATGGACCATTTATTGTCTTTTGATGTATCATTGACCATCCCTAAAAACATTAGAAAAATGATATACGCGTCCTTTTCCCCGATAACCGCGTACATACGCGGATATTCCCTCTATAGTCGTGTAGATCAGGATGTGTGCATAATCCAAAACTGTTGGACCATTCCTTGTCTTGAATCTGACTCATATGACTCCTGGCCTTCCATATGCCTTGAGATTGCACGGATTCGACCTTTCAGTATCACTTTGGAAAGCTATATAAGGAACCATTGAGACATTGAAAGCATAAGAAAGAATTTAGAGTACCGAAACTATAGTCCATTGTTGCCAGAACTATACTTGAGTCTGCATCCCTTTGTCCCTTTGGAGCACTGTTGTGTTCTTCCCAAGCTTGCCTTTGTTAGTGAGCTTGCTATCGGAGTGATGGAGGATTGAGGTGGTGGAGGCCCAAGTGGGGGATTCTGTTTCTCTGATTCGCAGATGTGCCGTTAGAGGTTGTCACTTGTAATCTCTGATTCATATTAATATAAATATCTTTTCCTGTCCAGTAATGTGTATTTGAATGAATGTTGCATCCATTGGAATATGTCAAATGCTTATACATTATTGATTATATATGCTAGAATAGATCTAACACCATGAAATATAGTGTGCTTGTATTGTTTACTTGTTGTTGAGGACGTGCTATAACAATTCAAGCTGAAGATTGGAAAGCTCAACGGGCATCTACTTCAACCGTCCGGAATAAGGTACGAGGTTTGATCCTTTAGTGTTATATGTTTTTAATTTCTATTGTATATTGGGAAAGATTGATTTCTGGAGTCTAGCTGTCTCTTGTGGTACCCCAAGCCATAGGAATTTCTCTCCGTAACAGTTCCATGTGCTCTATTTTGAAATAAGCACATGCCACAAGATCAAGGAAATCTAGCGACTTCTAGCTTTCCTCCTAGCATAAGCATGTCCTTCTAGCATAAGCACACATGCTTATGCTAGAAGGAAAGCTAGCAGTCGCTAGCTTTCCAATAGAAAAATAATAAGAATCTCTTTAAGTTCACATTTCCTAAAGATTCATAATAGCCTATCCCATAGAGACCATCATTTAACTTGTTAGATGAATAACTTTTGGACATGTCAACATGAGAGAATAAGTGTTTATAAATTACAAGCTTTAAAAACTCAGCGTATTTTTCCACATTCACCTCATAATAAAACTTCCCATTACATAGAATGCTAATCTTTTCTCTTGTTACATGAGAATTATGTCCAAACACAATGTATAGTTCAATGCGCTTTGTGTCAGTGACTATTTTACCACCCACCTGCATTTCATAGTTCAATACATCTTCCATCCTCTCAAATTCCTAGTGTATTTTCTCTGTATCTAAAAAAATTGGATTTCTCTTTTATGATGGTCTACCTCTATAACAAGCTGGTAGATGTTGCAAGTTTGTTGAATTGTAGCAACAAGGGAATGTAAATTGTAATTATTCTTTCCACGGAACCTCTTCAAGAGACAACTTGAAGTTTTTATGATATCATCTTTACATCTTACCATGGATTTGGAATTAATGTTATTTTCCCAGCACCATTTCTTCCTTCTGAATTTTCGTTTATCCTCCCACTTCTTGTAAACTGAGAGAAGAGTAAAAAGGTCTCCATCGAGATGGAAGAAACAAAGTTTTAAACAATCAAACTCTGATTTTTCTACCTCTATACCAACCTTAAAAAATATCCTTCTTGCAATTTCCATCAAAGCTCCAAGTACAAGGCCCTCCTTACATAAACCCTGATAAAAATTGTCCAAAGTAATCGTTCCTAATCGAGGTTGGATAACCAACTTCACAAGTTTCAAACATAATTCAGTTAATTTCAGAACTTCCTGGCCACAAATCATTACACCTAACTGCACTAAATATTTATCAGCCATACTAATTGTCTCTTGGCTTGAAGATTGAAAAAAATCCAAAGATTCAAGATCCTGAATGGGAGACAAGAAGGACATAAGATATTGAATAAGTGTAATTCTTTTCGAGTATGGGATTCATTGGTCTGTATTCAAAGCCACATTCAACTACATATCTTTCAAATCACTAGAAGAAGCCTATGGAATATTTAAAGTGCCCGAAATTTGCTTCATTTTTTCTTCAATTAACCAATCCCATTGAAACTTCAAGTCCATCGAGTAAGAGTCACAAATTCACTTCTTGTTGCGTACTGTCACCATCAATACTTCACCTATGCAGCTTGAGACCTTCAAAATATTATCTTTACAAATGTCAAATTCTAAAGAACCTAAATCAATGTGAAATTCCTTTATCCTACTGTTGGCCCAGGTGCTTAAATTTATTTTGTCCCAAGTTCCTGCACGATTCCAGACTAATCCCAAAGGCGCTGATTGTTGTTGTTGATTTGATAAATCCTCCACCGGGAATTTGTAGGGAGTGAAAAGTTGTGTCGCTTTGGTTGTGGTTATTACTAAACCTTGTTTTCCATAATTATTCATTTTTACATTGTAATGAGGAAAATACCTTGCAATGCCTAGAGTACCATCCATTGCTTGAGTCCACGTTGAATTCAAATATAGATTCTCATAACACTCTACTTCAACATGTCCATATAAATATTTTACTAGAGAAAACCGTTATGTTTTAGGAGCTAAATCACAGGATATTTCTGGGGGTGTGGATGGAAGTTTGGCTTCTACCTTCACTCTTTCTTGACCACATGGATCCTCTGCAAGCTACTTTGAAGCAGTGGCCGTGATGTTTTCCACCTTCTCATCATAAAACATGAGCCATTGGTCACCTCTCTTCACTATAGAAATGTAATTCCCATCATTAACCGTGCATCCCACATGCACCACAACATCAAATGAAGAATACAAAAAATCATCTGCTTCTCCATCTCCACAATTGTTAATTAGCATTATGTACTCCATGGGGAATGCAACATGATAGAACAACTTCTTAAATCCCTCCATTTCACCTTCATGTACTATGTATTTGAAACCTTTTAGCTGGAAAATGAGAACTTGAGGTGCAGATTTGACCTTCAACTTCTTCTTGGCATCTTGCAAATGGCAGCAGTTGTCACACCAGCACTTGCTTTTACCACTCAGTTTCTCCGCGGCGCTGAAAGAACTAAGATAGCTCAACAAATAATAATGTTGTTGTACCTCCACACTTAGATACTCGTCTCTACATGTTACCCTCTCGCAATAGGAACATTGAGTTTCATTTGTGAAAATGCTCCAATTATCTAACCAATAGTAACATGTTCCACTAAAAGATCAGGATATCGTTAGTTTTTGCTGGGTTTTTGCCAAACTTTTCACTACACAAATGTGGCTACTAACCGTGGTGTTCTTATTTTCCGAAGGGTTCGTGGTCTATATTTTGGAGCACAGAAACAATCGACGATTCCAAGGGCAGCGTAGGGAACATTTCCGAAGCATATTATGGTAAGAAACAACTTTTAATAGCCATGCCCTATTCTATAGACCTATCAACTGGACAGGAAAAAGAAACTATAGAAGAGATAGAAAGCCTTCAAAATACATTAAATTTGGCAATGTTGGTTTGTGTGCAGGTTCAAATTTTCAACTTGTTTCATTAATCAGGGTATGTTGTGCTCTTTCTATATCACAAATTCCTAGTTTGTGCTCCATTTTCTGTTTAAGACGCATAGGACTAATTTAATCGAAAAAACTGATTTGGGATAGCACATGACATACGGAGCATAATGGGACGCATAGTGATTGTGGCTTGGATTTTTGTTTTTGGAATTCTGCAATCTTGCTACACATCAAATTTATCAACTATTCTTACGGCCACATGTTTAGAACAGACCCTTCACGACATCAGCAGTGTTGCGTCCAGCAATGTAAGAATTGGTTATCATAATGGATCTCCATTCGCAGA
This sequence comes from Pseudotsuga menziesii, assembly GCA_001517045.1. NCBI lineage: Eukaryota > Viridiplantae > Streptophyta > Pinopsida > Pinales > Pinaceae > Pseudotsuga > Pseudotsuga menziesii. The sequence continues at coordinate 347,633 of LPNX010894295.1, forward strand.
CTTATTGGTACAATTTTACGGAATCTATCAGCATAGACTAGTACCTCTAACGAGAGATGGTTATTATGGTGCTTTGACTAGAAGTGATGTGGGCGCTATCATAGACACACATCCGTTCATGCAATCCCTTGTGTCTAAACATTACAGTCGCTTCGCCATAGCTAGCCAAACGTTCACCTCTCTAAACATAGGATTTGTAAGTGATTGAAATTGTGATCTATAATTGGTTTTTATTTCCCCAAATATTCAATGAAATAACTAGCGGCCATAATGCTTTTAATTTTATCTGTGATTTCTGATCGGCTATTTTGGGCAGGCATTTGATCACATGGATTATCAACTAGCGAGGGATGTTTCTGGTAGAATACTAGAGTCATCAGAAAATGGAAAATTGTACAAATTGCGTAAACAATGGTTGCCTTATTATGACCATGATTGCAGCAAAAATATAAGTGATCAGTCGGGAACCAGTCAACTTCAGGTTCAACACTTCTGGGGTCTTTTCGCCATATCAGGGTTGGTATCAGCGATTGTGCTATTGTTTTACACAGTGCAAAGGAAATGGAATAGTTCTAGAGTGGTCTCACCAACTCCTCCACCTAAATGCTCATTTGGCCCAACTCCTCCCCCTAAAGATTCATTCGGCTATGGCAAAGGAGGATTTATTCCCGGAGAAGACTATGGAAAAAGGTTAGATACAATGAAGAAAATTCAATGCTCATCTGGCCCAAATCCTCCCTCTGAATATCCATCCGGCTATGGCTTAGGAGGGGCTTTAATCACGGAGAAGACTATGGTGGAAGCTTGGAACTGATGAAAGAAATTCAATGTTCGTCTGGCCCAACCCCTCCCCTTGAAGACTCATCTGGCTATGGCAGAGGAGGATTTACTCCTGAAGAAGACTATGGTGAAAGCTTGGAACCAGGGGTTAAATTTGACAAGAGCACCTATCCAACATGTAATTCATATAATGACATTTGTAGAGGAGGCTTTACTCCCGGAGAAGACTATGGTGAAAGCTTGGAACCAGGGGTTAAATTTGACAAACACCCCTATCCAAGATGTAATTCCTATAATGACATTTGATAGACATGCCATATTTATTTTTGCCAACATGTAATTCCTATAATGACGTTAAAGAGAGACAGTACAAAGCAGCGGCCTATCGATAAAATAATGATAGTTGTTTATAGTTGTCATTGTTATGTATGGATATTGATCAGTGTATTGTTTTGATGATCCATTTAGATGAAGTTGTAAAGACAATAGTTTGATATATGGGCCACGGAACTTGTGAGAAGTGCCTTGGTAAAACAAGACTATTTAACTTGAGACTGGACTTTGAAGGTAGATGGCACGCTTGTTTGACTCCGGTAAGTATTGTTCCCTTCAAACTTGAAAATTTTCTATAATTACATTCTTTCGAGTGTTGAACATATATATGCAGATGAATAAAACTCATCCATTATATATTCACATGAACTATTGGTTGTCCTATGATCTATCAATGGGAGCGTCAAGTACCATGATCAGTCTTAATGGTCCCATTTCTAAGATTTGAAAATCTATTATACAACAATATGTAATCTACCAAGAGCTTGAAATTCAATTCATGCTCTATGTCAGGCATTGCCAAGCATTATTAGTGCACAGTTCCTATGCTAACTATTCTTCGACCTATGGCCTGACTTTATTATTATCAATCTTTTTATTACAAGGCGATGATCACTAGTTGAAATCATTGTATAGGGAGTACTCAAATCCTTTCCTTTCTGTCGGCATACTCTGTCCAAAACTGAAATATGTTATTTTTGCTTTGATCTAAAAACTTTCTTCCACAGGGCTGATTGATTTCTTATGCAGATTGAATATTTGTTGAACATATATATAGAATATTCAATTTTCTCGAGCACACTGGGAAATAAAAAGATTTAGAGCATCTTCTTTAGGTTTGGAGATTGCTGTCAAAATAATAAGGCAATGATCAAACTAACTTGCAAAATCAGATCGTTATAAGCCCAAAATTTAACTTGTAAGACCTAGACTATATTTGTGAATGGTTGCTATGGATGTTTCCTTTTTCTTGCATGTTGAGAATATAATTACCAGGATTTATGATTTTTTATTGTTATTGGCACTCAGACCCCACATTATTCCATTCAATTCAACGCAGTGACTACATTTATTTTCAAAGTAAATAATTAGTAGACATATTTTCTTTCGTTTGTACTGCCAATCTGCTAGAAGACCGACCACTGCTCACTGATTCCTGGGTGCATTCCTGGTCAAAAAAGTAAAGAGATTGAGCTGTATTGGAAGATGAGAAACCTAAGTATTGTACTTCCTTGAAGCCTGTACCAAGTTGCTTAAGTATTCCTAGTCCCCTTGTTGTTACAACTATGTTTGAAATTCATGTAGGCAAGCATTCTTTGACATTGGTGTTCGTGGAAACAAAAAAGGGATCTGATTCATTGAAATACTGGTTGTGTTCCAATAGGTTTCCACTGTTCCAGCAACCAGTATTCATGGAGACAGAAGCCAAAGGAGCATGAGAAAACATTGAGGTCTTTCAAGATTGGGCTCACTCCTATTCTTGTTGCTACAGATGTTGTTTCTCGTGTTCTTGATTTTCCACAAGTTGATCATGTTCTTAGTTTTGATTTGCCAAATGAAATTGATGATTATGTGCATCGCATAGGGCATACAGATCGTGATTTGTTTATTGCCTTCCTCCATGAAGGTAATTTTAATATAGCTAAGTCTCTTGCTGAGCTTACGCAAGAATCAAACCAAGAGGTACCTTCATGGTTTTCAGCTTGTGCTTCAAGATGTGGAATTACAGTGCTGAATGGATGGGAAGAGAGAGCTGGAATAGTAGAGCAGAATAGTTTACAGAGAGGCAGAGTTTACAGAACGGAACAGCACAGATGAAACAGAGCAAAACAAAATGGAACAGGACGGGATGGAACAGAGCACATAGCTCTTCAATTTAATTCTCATTAGCATAATTAAAATGAATATAATACAATCATACATAAGAGATGTCTCATTAAGTGAGAGACTCAACAATTACACCTATCATATGTCAGTGATGCAACTTCATGAATTCAATGCTGATAATTTAGAAGACCAGAGAGAAAGATCTAGCGCTCTTACTAAAGAATCATAGAATATCGTAGGCATGGGAGATCATATTTGTCTCCTTACGAATCTGATATTGCATAAAGATGGATATCAAGTCATTTCCCTTGTGGGTATGGGGGGGCTCGGTAAAACCCTTCTGGCTCAAAATCTATTCAAAAGCGAAAGGGTCCAACACGGTTTTGACTACTTGGTATGGCTGGCTTTATCACATAGCTTTGTAGTTGAACAAGTGTTGCTGGAGATGTGCAGCCAAATCAAACTTCGAGTGAATGAAAATCAAGATCAGATAGAGGATGTTATAAAAAAAATTCATCAACATTTAAAATACCATCGTTGTTTAATTGTTCTGGATGACATGTGGCACAGGGATGTTTTGGAGAAAATTGGTTTGCCATTGGAAAATGAATTTAAAATGAAGATCTTGTTCACGACACGTAATATAAAAGTTGCAAAATCTATGCCGCCTCCTTATGACATCCAAACCCTAGAGTCTTTATCCTCGGAAGATAGCATGAAGCTGTTTTACATTCATGCTTTCCCTAAACGGTGTGCAGACAAGAGTCCTCCAAATGAGCTGAGTAGCTTAGCCCTCAGAATTGTAGAAAAATGTGACGGATTACCCCTGGCTATTAAAACAATAGTAGCTTCTATGGAAAAAGTAAGGAGGCTTCCAAATGACTGAAAAAGGACCTTGAATCGTCTACTTGTAATAGATGCGATGAGCGAGAGTCTTATGGTGTCCCTTAGGTTAAGTTATCAAATTTTTCCCAATCATCTTAAGCTTTGTTTTGTTTACTTCTTATTCTTTCCTAAAAATACTCAAATAAAGTTTGACTATTTACTACATGCTTGGACATCTGAGGGGTTTACTCCAGAAAGAAGAGAAGAAGCATTCGATGTAGGATGCTCATACATCGACGAACTTATTGATCGATGCCTCCTTGAGGTTTCAAAGGTTAGTGGGGATGGGCAAGTGAAATATTGCAAAATGCATGATTTATTGCATGATTTAGGCATTTCCGAATCCCACAAGCAAGCCAAATGTCTGTTAATGCCAGGAAAGGAATTTTGAATGAATGGCCACTAAATCAGTGCATGGACCTCCATAGGATTTCATTGATTAAAAATAGTATATCAACAATCAATGGAACCCTCCAGTGTCCAGGGCTCTGCACTCTTTTGCTATGGAATAATACCCATCTTAGATCAATTTCTCCAAGTTTTTTAACTAATGTGAAATATCTAGTTGTATTAGATTTAAGCCAGAATTCTATTGCTTCATTGCTGGAAAGTGTAGGGAATTTGAAACATTTGAGATTCTTGAATTTATCCCAGACAGAGATAAAGAAGTTACCTAAATCATTGGCTCATGTACGAAGCGTCCTGTTTCTTGATGTTAGTGGGTGCAAGCATCTATGTGAGCTGCATTCGGGCATACGTGAACATAAGTCTATGGTATATCTGAATGTGAAGGGCTGCAAAAATTTGAAGTCGCTGCCTGCTGGAATATCGAAACTCATATGTCTACAGTCGTTGAAAGGTGTTGTTCACCTAGAGGATGGGACTTTTGCGGCTATGACATAGATGCGAGACCTCTCCTTCAAATATATTGATCCCTGCAGCCTTCTCGATCTTCCCAAAGACATTGGTGTCATGAAACACCTTGAAATTCTTCATCTAGGTGGCTGCGAAGTCCTGAAATGGATCTTTCACCTCCAAAACCTCATGGAGCTGAAGTTAGTTGGTGATAACGATTCAGAACATTCACCTCGAATTTTGAATGTTCTGAAGCGGGGAAATTGAAAATTCGAAACCTCATGGAGCTGAAGTTACTTGGTGATAACGATTCAGAACATTCACCTCAAATTTTGAATGTTCTGAAGCGGGGAAATTGAAAATTCGAATTCGAATTTTGAATTTTTGGGGGGAAATGAAAATTCAAATTTTGAAGGTTTGCGGGAAATGCAAATGCAAATGCAAATTCAAATTTTGAATGTTGACTACCATTCAAAAATACACAAAATCTTTTTGCAGCATAATTTATTTGAGGAGAATTGCATAGATGATAATGATAGATCTGTAATAATACGAAATAAAGAAGAATCATCTCAATCCATATATTTCAGTTACCAAATTTAAGTATTTTTTAGATTATCCTCCATGAGTTTTAGCCTATTATACAAGTTAATAGAAACTATTTAATTAAATGCTTTTAACATAAAATGACTTTTTATACATTATAAAAAAAAATTAAAGCAAAAATTAAAGCTTTCATAGCTATAGCTACCTCAGCCTAAAATGTTTAATCTCAAATGAGAAAATTAATTGACCTATCACAGAATAACATATTTAAAGGTTTTTGTGTTTTTGTTTTTGTAATTCTGTTTGATTATTAAAATGTTTTGGGAGGAATAATTTGGTCATTAAATTCAAATTGTATCATGGTTTCAATGATGAATGAAATTTGTAAAAGGATGAAATTGCAATTTTTTTAATTAATAAATTATAATTTTCAAAATTAAAATAATATTTAAAAATAATTTAAAAAATGATAAAAATTATAAAAGTATGAAAACAAATAGAATTAACTTTTTTTAGTTGAATATCTTAATAAAAAAACAACATGCATAAAATAAAGTTAATAGATGGAAAAATAACATATAAAATTAGAAAAAAACCTCATTGTAAAATTCATTTAAAATAGTTTTATTATTATTTTAACATATTGATTAGTAAATGAAAAAATGCACACTTATGAACGTGGAAAAACACTATAGTTATCTAATAAAGGAATGGAAAAACACTATATTCAAAGAATAAGTTAGGGAACTTTTTTTACTATATTCATTTTGGAAAAATTCCATTTTGATTTATTAAAAATTTTAAAATTTGAACCATATAAGCTATTTATTTCTTTTGACAAAATATTTATTGGATTTGGGGAATTTTTTTTATGAGAGGGGTTAAGTGAGCATTGTGAGAGGCACAAGGTTTATAATTAAAACAATATCCATTATAAAGCATTGTGGGAAAGAAACATTTTCCTAGTACTTCATAGCCTTTTGTATATATCTTATGCCATAAGGGAGGTTATCTTTTTGTCATATGCAACCATTAAAACTCTTAATTTTTTTTATGAATGTATCCACATAAATTTGATTTAAAACTTCATCTTGTAGTTCATCTTTCGGATTCTCCTTAAGGGAAATGATTCTACTAGCTAAAGTAGAGGCATATACAATCAACCAATATTTAAGTGAATCAATCATATACAATCATGGCCATTATCATGATTTAGAATGCTCGACCATGATGATAGACATGGTCAACCATACTATTGGTTAGCCATGCATGTGTTTTGGGTCAACCATAGTTAACCTATGGAAAAACATGGTCAACCATGGTTGGAAAGGTCAAACATGACCATGCTCTGAGTCATGGTCAACCATGATAAGCATGATCATGTTAACCTTTGTTGACCATGGTCATGTCAACCATTGTTAACCATGTTGAACCATGACAGTTGAGCACGGTTCATCATGGTTGACCACAATTGAGCACACTTAACCACAATTGGCCATGGTTAACCATGGTTGAGCATGTGAATATTCATGCATCACCATGGTTCACCATGTTGTTTCCCATGGCTGATGATATGGTTGACCATTGTTGATAATGGGTGACTAAGTGGTTCACCATGCTACTGACGATGTGGCTAATTCTTAAATGTGGTTAACCATGGTTTCTCATGGTTGAACATCGTTTACCATGGTTGAACATGGTCAATCATCTAACTGATGGTTAACCATATGGTTAGTACCATGGTGAGTGCCCTAGTCAAATTTTCCCTAAACATTGAAAATCTTCAATAAACCCTCTCAATATATTGTAAGTGTATATGAAAATTTGTCTAATTTAAAAATTATATTTATAATTATTAATATTTATCATAGTATTTCTATTTGTGAGATATTATTAAATTCTATTCATCATAGTAATGTTATATTTTAAATGTGCTTTTGGGTTTATTTTAGGATGTGTATTGTGTTTTAGGCAAGTGTCAAAGAGATGAAGTCAAAAAATAGTTTGTTATTGTTTATAGAAGTTTCAAAAGTATCCCTATTGGTTCACTACTTGTTCTGGATGACTGATGGTATATGTCTCCATGAAGTCCCTTCATGTTGCGTGGGGACTTCCTCGATTTTTCGAGACATTGGTGTTGGGGTAGTACTTTGAGGTGGGTCTTTCACAATTTCTTGGAGATGAATGCATCCTCCATTAAATGACTCTGCCATCTTAAACATCCATTCTTCTAGAAATTACATCTCCCCGACGATTCATTGCATCTATTTGAGCTTGCTCTTCTCTAGAGATTTGAACGATGAGTTGTTGTTGTTGCGACATGTGTTTTGTGCAATGACTTCAAGCATCAAGCTATTGACTCATCAACCGTGCGAGCTCCATCGACCATTCAACCAATGTTACATAACGATGTGCGGGCTCCATCGACCATTCAACCAATGTTACATAACGATGTGCGGGCTCCATCGACCATTCAACCAATGTTACATAACGATGTGCGGGCTCCATCAACCATTCAAACAAAAGTTGTTTGATAGTGCACAGAGTCCCATTGTATCGTTTTGTGTGAGCTCATGGTTATGATTGGAGACTAGTCCTTGGAGGGTGCACAAAATGGTACATTGTGCAGCCCCTCTGCAATGCCAAGAGTCAAGACCATGATCCGTGTACAAAACTAAACTCATTGTCCCATGTGCAAGCTCGAATCTACATGCGACGATACACATTTGATGGTTGCACCATGGTATTACGGGCTCATCATATACACATTGGCCAGTGCAAAGGCGATTTGTGCGAGCTCACCATCATAATATGTGACCGGTCTTAAGAGGGCGCACAAACTTTGCTTCGTACTTTGTGCAAGCTCTCATCACATGATGTTGCAAATAAGACTGGACGCACAAAACGTATGATATACCATATGATATAACCCATGTAACATTTCACCATTTTTCACCGCTTTTCATATGCCATTTCCGATATGTTACCCTTATGTATAAAGTTGTTGCAACATGAAGAGCCACAAATGTTTTGGTTAACACACACCGTATATATATATATATATGATATATAATATATATTCATGGAACATGCAACATTAGCATTTCATTTCATTGTCCTCCGTTCATCAACATTCACGAATGAGGTTGGAACCATATGTTAAGTCTAGTTTTGGTAAAAAGACTATCAACCCTCTTTCAATGGTGGTAAAATCTAGCCTCGGAATATGCAGCAAGAAACAATCTATGGCATAGCATTCTCTATGCATGAACCATCTAAAAAAACCATTGTACCATTACTCTTTATCTTGGATCGATATACTTTAAAGACGAATAATCCTCAGGATCAGCTAACTTACGAAAAAGAATCCTTCCATGATGGCCTAGGTAGTGATAACCATCCCTAGTGTCTTAAACCTTGAAATAGCCATGGTATATTCCTCACAGAACAAAACTTCTTTCTGAAACTATTGTGTGGTAGGCTTAGTCGTCATTCATGGCACATCAATGTTGTAGATAAATTTTATTTCCTAAGACCATATATCTAAATTCTATACCATGAATTGGTTCTTTAGAATCACCTGCAGGTTTCTAAACTTTGAGCCATGATATATTATTCAAATGTAAAATAGTTGTTATGTAGGGATTTTCAAGTGGGCTTGGGCTTTGAGCATGGCCTATTAGTGGTGTAAACAAATGTTATGGATTGATACCTACAGTGATTTTCCCCTTGACCATGCTGAGATCAAAATAACCATCAATGGTGTGTTAAAATTCAAAATTTTCAATATATCTTTATCACATGTCAAATATTCCTTATGGGGAGCTTGTGTGGTTTCCTTGGGCCCCGATATAGGCCATCAACCTTGTAGCATTAGTTGATTTTACTAAACCAAATATTTGATATTTGGAAACCAAATATCAAATCTGAGACTTGAGTTGTCTTTTGAAGACCAAGAACTAAGCGAAGGCTTGAGGTAGGATGCATGTTTCTTGAAGACTAACAATGTCAATTTCATCTCACTTTACTCCTTTTGAGATCATGATCATCTGTTTCATAATGCAAATCCTATCATGCTTCAAGTTCATTTAAATAGAATAATTGGCTCACTCTGTTCACATAATTTAACTTGTTTCATCTAATGGAATAATTGGCCTGCATCAATAGTCGACCAGAATAACGGAGAAATCTTCCTGGTTCAAAATCTTGAAGCTCATGAGGGAAAGAGTATGTTCAAGTTTAGAGTAGAAATGGAATAAATTAAGAATGTTACTAAATTGCACAGAAGATTGCAGTTAATGAAATTATGCTTGCTAAGGTGGTGGAGTATGTGTATTAGGAGTTGGGAGATTAGACTTTTTTCCTCGAGGGTTGGATTCATTTATGAATTGGGTGGTTGAAGCATTGAATTGTTTTTATTTGCACCTAAATTCTACTGGGATCTTACGTGGAGATTTGTGGAGCATTGGATAAGGGACATTTGGAGGGATGGAAAGGAGGACACCTCTTGTGGAGAAAGGTGGCAACTCGGGAGCGGCATCTCTGCATTCTCATCAACCTTTAAAAATTAAATACCCTACAACATTGACATGTTAATTTTAGATCAACCATTATTTTAATTTTACATCAACAAGAAGAGAAATCTCAATATCGAGAACAAAGAAAAGGACTCAAACAATATTATTACACCAATACGCGTAAATATGCAGTGAACGTTTTTCCATACCCGATCGCGGCATTTTAATTAGGTGATTAATAGTGGAGGGCATAGATTTCATCTCCTGATATATGCCATGAATATCCTTCATTTGGACCTTGAGATTGATGGCACGCATTTGTTGATGGGCTTGGAGATAGTGAAGTGAATTCTCTTAAACACGACTTTTAAGGTATTAATGTTAAGATATCGAGTGTCTTTCCATGTGGTTAATGAAATGCATGGGGCGAGGTGGAGAACATACACCACACTTAATCGCCGCGCGTGTAATGCATGAACAACAAGGAAGAATGAAGTTCTTCATGACCTAAGGAGAAGCACCAAGCAACATTCATTGCAACAATAAAATGATAGAGGCAAGTTTGTAGATAGAGGAGTTAGCAAAAGTGGTAATATTCAATCATAAACCTATAGATCATTTATTGTGAATATATCCTTAGCATGAAAATTGTTAATAGAAACTTTGAGCCTAAATAAAATTGGACTAATAGAAATTAAGGTTGTTAATAGAAAGACCTCCACCAACATGTCTTCAAGATCATCCCATCCATGCTAGGAGCAAAACAACAAAACCCTTTATGATCCAACTAAAAATCAAACCACACTTGAACTACCTTTAACATGAATAGAGATAGTCCCACTTAGACAAAAGACTCCTCACATATTTAATTAAACCATCACCCAAGGTTCATTGTAACAAAAGAATTTCAATATGTTGTGACTAAACAATCCTCTTGAGAACTTTTTTTCTTAGGGGAGGCCCATTACCTTGCAAATCAATGAAACCACAAGAATTAAGAAAACAAATCAAAGGATTGGCTTGTTCTAACAATGCACAAAAGTAACCTTTTCTCCCCACCCATACCTCCAAAATGGTTTGATCCTTGGCTTGAGCAAGAGTAGACCTCCTACCTCTCAAACGACCTTTCTTCCCACAATAAAATTTTATCGAAAGAACCCTCTTAACCCCTTCCAACAAAGGAGAGGTTACAATATTCTTGGGCTTGAGAGAATAGGAATGACTTCTAAAGAGTATGTAACTCCTTCAATCAGAGAGTTAGCACATGAAACTGCCATGAGTGAACACTTACCCACAAATGAATAAAAGTGGGTTGAGAGCCCATAACCTTCGAGAGAAGTTACTAGGGATGCAAAAGGAGGGGTTCACTAAATATAGGCTTGCTTTCATCCATTAAAACAACAATCCCTTGTCTTCACAACTCTATTAAAGTTAAGTTAGCATTATAGGTTCATCTCAACTCCAAATCTATTAAATACTAAAAAGAAAAAGCAACAAAAATAAGATAAAAATTTCACAATACTTAAAATATCAAAATTAAAACAAAATTATGCTAATCTATTTTATTAAAGTTTGACATTTTATATTCTAATATATAAGATGTATTTTACATATTTTAATATAAATAGGATGTGAAATGTAAAACATAGGGTAAAATATCAATATTAAGACAATACTATTCTAATTTATTTTATTAAAGTTTAATGCGTTTTATATTATGATAAATAAGATGCATTTTACATCTTTTAATATAAATCCCAATAAATGAGATTTGAAATGTGAAATATAAAATAAAACTAATCTAAAATTCAAAAGGGATTAACAACAATAATATTAACCTACAGCATGGGCTTCTGACCAGGCTTCAAATTTGAAGCCTTCACGGCCCGTCATGCACCATTTTACACGTCATAGAAGACCTTTGTAAATTTTACACTGCAAAAAAAATTTAATTTTTTAGCAAGTCCGTCAATAATGAAACTATTAATTATTGAGTAAACTTGCAATAGAAGGGCAGTACTAAAATTTGCCCGTTTAATAGTTTTTGGTGAAACTGGAAAGATATCATGAGCAGTCTCGATACTAGACTAGTTACTCGCTGGAGTAAGTTGTAAATCTATTTCAAGTTTGGCCGGTTAAATGGTAAACATTATCAGGTTTCTCATTATTTTTGTTTTAAAAGTCATTTAAATAAGATTTAATTAAAAAATACAATATATAATTATTAATTACTAATCACAAAAATTAAAAATTAAGACAGTAGGTAGTAGGTTCACGAATCACAAATCATCACTATCCAGGTCAATAAATATTAATGAACTATGTTAATTGTGTTTTTATTTAAAACAAAATTTAGTTATTTGTTGATTTGGAACTTGGAACCCAGTATTGTAAGATTTTAATTCCTTTTTAATGTCATTTCATGAGTAGCTGGCAATGGTAGCATTAAACGCAGGCACGACTGGCGAGTTGCACAAGCTGGCAATGGTAGCTGGTAGTATTAATGCCTTGGCAAATTTCATTAAGAAAGCTAGTTGGCTCATTTGTGCTGGCACTTGGCTTCTAATTCGGCATTTTGGGGGAAAAATTCATAATCTGGAAGAAAACTTATGTAATCTTGTGCAGCGAGCCTCGGCCAGTCTTGGTTTATCTTTGCCAATCCTATGGCTCAGGTTGCCTTCACTATGTTTTCCTGTATTAAGCAAATCATCCCGCTTGTGCTATGTATTTTTATTGAATCTGTTCAGAGAGAGCCCACTGGCCATTCCAATTTGTCGTTGGCAGCTCGAAATTGCCCTGAATAAACCAATTTGCAGCTTGGTTTATTGTTACCGATTTGCAGCTTGTTTTATTGTTAATAAGTAGAGCAATATGAGAGCTAGCTGGGACTGTGGAGCCTGGGATCACTGGGATGGTTTGTAGAAATATTTTGGTTTATTTATAGCTAAGTGAAGAAAAATGAAGCCTGGTTTCTATTTGGTTATTGTGCATTTATAGGTATGTACAATATTCTATCCATCTAATCATTTAAAGTTTAGATATGGATTGCTTAATATGAACTTAGCGGGTAGTTGTCTTGGGCTCTGCATTGTCATTGATCCAATGTCTATCTAGACTCTCCATGGAAGGTTACACTTTTCTAGAGCCGAAAGTTGTGAGGTGAAATGTGGATTAGTAGGGTCAAGGGTTTTGGTCAATGAATTTAAAGGTGGAGGTAGCTCTTGGGGTAGAGTTTCTTTAGTGGTGGCCCTGGTGGGTGAAGATCATCCTGTATAACAGAAGCTATAGTGATATCTTATAAACTTTTAGTTTTAAAATATTGGGGTCCTTACACTTATTATATAATTTTCCTCTATTATAAATTTCACAATATAAATTGGTTTCCAATTATAGAAAAATGAGTTATGTATAGAAGTTAGCCCATTATTTTTCATGGCTACTTGTAAGCAAAACCCTAATCGAGATGTTTATTGGGCGTCAGATGAGTTTGGACAGTAATAATTATGAATGTTCGGATTATGGATAAAAACAGTTTGGACACCATTGTTGGGATAAGGCCCGGACCTTCCATCTCCTTGCAAAGGGTTGGAACTTGGAAGTTCCATTCCTACAAGATAATCCTTTGTAGAAACAGAGGTTTTCTTGAGTTTTTCTGGAGAGTTGTTCCCACTTTGCCACAAGCTACTTCCTAGAAAGCATATTTTGGGATGGCCTCATATATACAGTCTTATTCAGAGTGCCCTAAATCTTGTAGAAATGGCCTGATATTTGTTAGCAAGCCCATCAATAGTCTTGTAAGCAAAACCCTAGACAAAAAGGCCTTAAATTTTGTAGTGAACTCGATTGAAATTATTTTGATTCATCTTAACAGAGACGGTTGGACAAAATCTAGTAGGAAGCATCTAGACATGAGGAATTAGTCCTCAAAATGATGTTTGACAGAATAAATTACATTAAAATTCTTCAACCGCGTGGTAATATACTAAAACTGTAGAATGTAACCAGATAAATTTATTTTATACAGAGAGGAGACTTTAAGAAAATCATCTGCCACACGACTGCTTCAAATCACATGTTCATTAACTTGATTATTATTATTTTTTTTTAGAGAAGTTCAAAATAATTTTCCTTCAATCATTGAATTTGATTAAAATTACTTGAAACAATCCTCTACCAGAATTTATTTAGCCGTTGGCTTCTGGTTTACTAGTTGACATGGAGCATTGTCAACTCGGATTTGAACCTCAATTTCACTGTAATCTGTGTTGATTATGTGAATGAGTGGGTGATTTTAACACCTGAGAGAAGGTCACCTAAATTGTACTTCTTCTATGTGGGTTTGGCTAAGCTGAATTTGATGGTATTACAGAAAATATTTTGATTGAAACCAAGAATTTGATGGTTTGGCTAAGAGACATTTTGATTGTAAAAAGTGGAATATGATGGTAATATGTTCAAATGTGTCATGAATTTTGGAATTTTATTACCTAGGGATTTAACTAGATCTAGGATTTTCTGTGGACACTCCATTTCAGGATTCCAACTCATTTCAGGATCTTGAAAATAGGTAGAAACTTGGAGATTTATCTAAACCTCTATATAGTAAAATTCTAAGATTCATGATAAAACATACATACTCAAAATCTCGTCAAAGTTTATAGTAAAATTCTAAGATTCATGATAAACCATACATACTCAAAATCTGGTCAAAGTGTTATGTAAAATTGGTAATTTCTTTGAATCGATAAGATTGATATTATCACCTTAATCAGGTCAAAGATGATGGCATTGATTGTATTCCACTATCTATTCTTGAGGAGCAACCTCTTTTCTTGCATTGGCAGATCTGGCATAGATCTTGTTCGAGTTTGGTCATGGAAAATGTCATACTTAAGGAAAAAATCAAATAAATGGAATCCATGCAATTAATTGCACAAATTTATTTTCAAACCAGAATCCATAATCAATAGAAATATAGTTAGATAGTAAATCTATTTAAGTTAGATAGTAGAGTTAGGTAGATTTAGTCTCTGCTTCCAAAGTTAAATAGGAGATCTAGCCTCTCGTTCCAAAGTTTACTACATGATTGACTCAATTAACAATGCTCGTTGAGTGACCTCCAGGTTTCCTACACACTGAATCAATGAACATTGTTTATTTAGTGACCTTGTAGGTTCCTCTAGGTGATCAGTGAGCTTGTAAGTTCTTTTAGGTGAGGTGATTTAGATACTGGCTTTCAACTTTTCTCATTATGTTGATAGGTTGTTAGATATTATCTTATATTTTGGATTTGCTTCACTAGATCAATAAGTGTACAACATGGATTCTTTCATTGTTCTTTTATCTTGTTATGCTTAATAAATGTATCCTGATTAAGATTTAAATAACCTTTAGTTAAAGAGTGGACAAAGAAATAGGTAACAAATTTACATTTTTGTTTTTTTATATTAATTTTTTTTTATTAGTATTTGTTTTGTGCTTATATTAACTCTAAGAATCAATTATGGATAATGGATATAAAATTATATATTTTAACCTTTGTTTAATAGCTAACTATCTTTGGTTGTGCCTTGTATTTTGATATTCAAGGGCCACTAGTGCTGATTATTCAATGTTGTTAACTGGTTTGGGATGGATTCAGTTATGTCAATTACTTGTCAATTCAAGTTCTGTTGTATATAAAACAATTGGGATCTTTATTCTACTTATTACTAATTTACTTATTTTAATTGATGCTGAATGTTGTGCTAATATACTTATTTTAATTGAAACTTATTATTCAATGTTGTTTACGAGTTACTTGTCAATTCAAGTTCAGTTGTATATAAAACAATTGAGATCTTTATATTTGTTTTCTTATTTTTTAAATTCATTTATATTGAATATACTGAAATTTTTATATATTATCGCATTTTCAAATGAAAAGAATGATTTATTTTTACATTTCAATATTGAAGGGTTTAATGTATCATAACCCTTCAAAATGAAATAGACCCTTCCCTTCAAATTTGATCCCTACTTCTCACATCCCCATGGTGGGTACCCTAGAACCTGGCATCTGACATCCTTCAACGTCATCCGTCGCTTCCCTGGGACGTGATGGGATTGCTCATTTAATTCAGTAGGTGGACATGGGATTTCCATACTCCATGTAACCATTCTTCGTTAATGTAGAGTTCAATGGGAACCTTTGAACGAGGGAGGAAGTCTCGTCTGCATGAAGCAATCAGGACGATAGGGAAACAACACACCAGGAACTGAACATTTGATTTTCTAGTGTTTTCAGGTATGTTGCTTCCCCATCTTTTCTGCTACGGAAATCCAGTGTTGAAATAACCGTGTACTGATTCTTACTCCCATTTAAATTCCCGAAGTGCTGAAAAATGGAGTTCGGACCTTTTTAATCCCACGATTTGCATTCTTGCTAACTTGTCCATGCAAATCAGTAGAAATTAGATCAAAACTGTCAAATTTTGGAGTGATGATTTCTTATGTCGAAGTTCAAATGTTTTTCATCGTTGTTGCTATAATAAACCTGCTATGATTTCTCTGTATCAAAATCTGCTATAATAAACCTAGATCTGCAGTTCTGCAACAAATTTAGCCACCTATGCTACTCTGCTCTCTTACGGCCCTACAAACCTATTTTTCATATAGTGTCTCCAGCTGTTGAAAATGAAGACAGCAATGTCCTCCCATATCCCTCTGGCCTTAGACACCTGGTGGAATGAATATCACTACTGATCCAGAGGATTATTCGTCTTAAGCTATACTGATCGAAGAAGAAGAGGAATGGTACAATGGTTGTTTTAGATGATTGTTTGTTGCAAAGACATAACTAGACTAAACTTCATCAAATGGTTCATTTATATGCTAACGGTTCTAGCATATGGTAATAACATGTTATACCACACAACATGGTGCGAAGATTCTATATGTTATAAAATGGAGCAATACTCCACATGTAATGTTACCATACGATGCCAAGCTCAAACGGTGCTCGCTCATGGATATCTGTCGTTGCACATTATGTTCCATATATGATGAGCTGTTCGAGGGGAATTCAAGGAGCATGACAAAGACCGCATTTGAAGAAAGAGAACGTTGGAATGGGCTCTTACCTCATTTTTTAATGAGAGATTTCATCATTTTCCTCCTTAATAGAGGAAAGGAAAGATAAGGTCGAAAAGGTCCTTCTACCAGAGTATATATCTTCTTCTTCCTTGGGTGCTTGGTTTTTACCCTTTTTTAATTGAATATATTATACATTCAATAAATATTTTAATTTGCAAACCTACAATCATGTACATATTGAACTTTAAGAATGTAAGAAAACCTCTAGATGTTGTCTCAAATCACCAACCTTAGTATAAGAATATATGTGAAGAACCTCACATTTGACTTGTTTCCATCCTTGCTATTTTGTGGTTATTGAGACTGCTATCAATCTTTGATGTCATCTTTGTCCTTATTTCTTTTGCGATTGACCAAGGGCATTTGTCATGGTGTCTACAGCAGCGTGAAGGGATTGGTTTCACAAATTGTAATGCGGGATGTGATGGCTATCCTCTGGAAACATATATGTGAAATGGACAACTTATAAACTATTTTGGTAAATTTTATTGTTTTGATCTATCATGATGTCTGGTTTAGGCAATAAAACGGTGAGAAGTATATTTTGAAGTATATAAGATGGAGAGCTTATTTTGATTTAGGGATTGTGGTTTAAAATGTATGTAGTGGGTATTGTTTTTTTATTTATGAGTAAATTTGGATATAGGGAGTTTTAGAAAATAGAGAGCGGAGTTGGCAATTTGAATTAATTTTTAACAAATATTTTAGTAATTTTAAAATTAAAAATAAAGA
>LPNX010894333.1:0-49123 GCA_001517045.1 Pseudotsuga menziesii
ATATATATAGAGAGAGAGAGAGAGAGAGAGAGAGAGAGATATATAGATATAAACATGTTTTACAAAAAATAGGTCACGAGACCTCATCTGAAGCGCTCAGGCTTTCAGGTAAAAAATCATCATACAAAAATCCTGAAGCTATCTATTAGCTTTCAGTGAATACATCATGCACCCTATCATCTAGTGATGCTCGTGGTAACACATGACAGCCCAGGCTACTCGACGTAGCAGTCTGCTGAAACGACCCGGTACTCCCGTAGTGGGCCTCTGGTACCTCAGTGGGAGATCATCGATTGCGTTGACCGAGGCATCTGGGATGTCTTGAGCCAACTTCTCGAGGTTTTCCTCTAGCTCCCCTGTCACATCATCTCCCTATGGTACAAAGCGAGCCCCAGCTCGCCTGTCTAGTGGGGAGGATCCCCCTGGTCGTGCTGCTCTGACATCTGCATCAAAACATTCAAGTCTCGTTACTACACATAAAAAAATATAAAACATCAAAATATAAAAACACAATTGCCATTTTAGGGTTTTTGTTTCTTACCGATATCACCCCACTATCCACTAGGTGGAAGCGGTAGGTCAAGGTCACCACTAAAGTCAATGCCTGCATATGCATAGTCCTCCACCATGAGGAGTTGATCTCTCAACCATCGAAAGAACGGGTCACCGAACTTCACCTTGCCTCTACCCGCTCCTGTGCGGGCCATGATCTAGACCCACCTCAGCATGCGAGGGTCTCTCACCCTCAGCTCCGTGAACACCACCCGGGGTCTCATCTGGGGGACCCGCTCGAAAAAGAAACACGCTAGAATGGAACCGAAACCAAACTGCTTCAGCTCCCCCTGCCGATACTTGGTCAGTTGATCTTTGAAAATCGGAAGTAGAGCTTCTGCCCAGTTGAAAACTGTGGGTGCCATGGCCTCTATAACGTAGAGCATATGCGCTCTAGATGCCTGGTGTACCCCTTGGCTCCCCACCACTCTCTGCATGGTAAACAAAATTGTCCGTATAGGGCCATCCACCACTGCTTTTATGGGAATTTTCTTCCCCGATGTCCTGGTCCCAGGAATACAATGACAGTTTATCATCTCTTGGGTAGTGATTTCCCCTCCATGGGAACCAGTCAAAGAGATGGGAGCACCCCATCTTGACAGGCCTGTCAGGAAGTAGATATCCTCTGCTTCAATTTTCAATACATGAGAACCCACCTCAAAATATTGTTGCTCTGGATCCCACATCCGGAGGATATGCTTTAATAGGCGCTCATGTGATACCATGTTGGGTGTGTGGAAAAACTTTAGAAGGCCATAGTCTCTCAACGCAGCTATACAACCCGCGTTTCGTTCTGCAAATGCATCATCATTGTCATGTTGCCTCTCTTTCCAAATTACCATTTTTTATCAATGGGAACCTGTCAAAACCATCACAAGGCCAAATAGAAACACTATCAATCATTCAAATCATCAAATTTGAGCTAGTTTGCCTTGTACATCTATTTTTATTCACCCATGGACAGCACCGCTTGTGTCCCATTGAGGACAAGCGGTGGCACCGCTTGTGTCCCATTGAGGACAGGTGATGGCACCACCTGTGTCAAGCATTTTAGGCACGGTTGTAGCGGGGTACTGCTTATCCCGCAAGGGATAAGAGTGGTGCCCGCATCCATGGTTTTAGGGCTCACTCAAATATCCCAAAACACCACCAAAAAAAATAAAAAATGAAAGCATGAAATGAAAGAGCAAGGTTTAAGCTATTACTTGGAACTGACGGTGCGTAAATCCGACGGTAGATGCTCCCAGAATTAGCAGTTGAAAATCTGTCCAAGAAAATGCTCCAAAGGCTCTCCACTATGGGTAAATGCTAAAATGTTTTATTTTTTACTATTTACATCATTTTTATACGCATTCTAGGTTTTGGCATGTCATAGTTTTTTAAATCTATTAGTCATGATCCTTTAATGTCATCTATTGGAGATTTTAATAGTTATTTTTAAGTCATTGTAGGATAAAGAGCGGTAGCAGTAAACATTTTGGGAGTTTTTTTTTACTTTTTCGCACTACCATAAAACAAAAAAAGTCTTTGAGCATTTATTACGACACTTTGGTCATGCTCTCCAAACTTAGCATCAAAGGTCCGAGTCCTTTTCTGATTCTTTTCAGACTCATAAAATCCCTAATCATGAAAAGAGACCTAGTGGAGTCTTCTTTAAACTCTTTTCAAGCTCCTTAAATACAAAAAGATTATCGAGTGATCTTGTCTTGTTCACGCTCGTTAAAGCACTTGAAGAGTCTTTCATCTGACGGTAGGTTATCACTTTTTCGGTTCAGATGAACTATTTTACAAAAAAGGACCTTGTGGAGTCTTCTTCCGTGGTCATTCAGACTCTCTAAACATGAACGATAGTGAGTTAACTTTCATTGGACTTGTTAAATTAAACATTGAGAGACCCTTTTTTGGGAACGAACCCCTCCTTTCTCAGGTTCATGAAATATATGGGAATGGACTTGTCTCCGGACGATCTATAACGAGTGTTTGTTACCTTCTTTGAACTCGTAAAAATGAAAAGAGGCACTCATCAACCATGATGGGGAAATTATGGGAAGGGAATCATTTTGCAAATAAATGGCAGTTTGTCGTTACCTTTGAACATGGCACTTGTCTGCATATAATTTCAGTCAATTGGGTATTCAGCTGATTTCCATGACGATCCACTTACGTGAGTCATGTCACTCATTTTAGTCTTTCAAAAGAATGCATTGTCCACTGTCGCACTGTGTGTTTGTCTGGTCTAGTCATGCTGCCAAGTCTTTTGTCGTGCCGCCCAATGTTCAAAGGGAAGTTGAAGAAGTTTACCTTTGCAGTCAAAACAGTCTCTGTGTCAGTACTTTTGAGTCAGTCTTATGGTTACCTCATTCACATCATTCCAGAACTTTGTTCCGAGTTTCATGTCGTCGATGTGGGATTCATCATGGCCCTCCTTCGATGAGACTATTCCCGTCGACATCAGCTCATCATCCGAGAAATAGTCTTGAAACAAATTTAGTACCTTGAGATCTGTATGCTTTAATGACAAATTCTCTCTCTCTCAACATGGGTTCACATCATTGACCTTTGATCGATAGAATCGACTGGGTGTTCGACATCAAGACATCTATTCGCACTCAGTAGATTGTACTAGGGTACCTTGGGAATCATTGACATCAATGGTGATCTCCCTCACACTTGTTAACGGTTCACATAATTGGTCGGTAATCAAGTGGTTTCTACCATGTTCGACTTCAGAACATTGTAATCACATGGATAGAATCGTACTTTGTGGAAAATGAGACGAAGACCCTGGGTACTTGTTTAGCACTCATTGTTTTCCCCAGGTTGTGATGGAGTTTTGTATATCAAGCATGGATCCACATTTGTATGGTCGTGGCTATGCTCAAATTTGCGTCTGTATGACATAGATCTACGTTGTATGTCTGGTAGCTATGTCCAAGTTTGAGTCCTTTATCACATGGATCTACGTTGTATTCTAGTAGCCATGGTTTTTTATTCCTCTCATGGATTTGCCTTGTATTGGTCTGCAGCCATGAGTTGGTTACATTTGTGTATGAGTCAAAAGTATTGATGTACTACAGATGCCTACTCGACAACACTCTTCGAATAAGCTGACCCTCACCTCGAAGTGGCAACTTGTTCTCTCAAAGCTCTCGCTCATCGTATCCCTCTAAGCCTCATGCTTTGGGGGGCATTCTGTTATACCCAAATCCTGTCACCAACATGTGATGAGATCCTTAACCCCTATGTTTTCCCTAAATCCCAAACTTGGAGTGGAAACTTGCTCTGGATATCAATTCTACTTGAAAAAACCTAGCAACGCGCTTTACCTTTAGCTGATGAGTGGTACCTTGTTCAGCACCGCCTGTCCTGTTATAGAAAAGCGGTGCCACCACGCATGAGCTTTACTCTTGGAGCGGTTCTCACCTAAACCGCTCTGTCATAAGTGAACCAAAGCGGTACCCTTCGTAAAATTGGAAAAAGAGAAGATTCTCGAGGCTTCTAGATCATGAGCCTCGTGTCCTCCCTTATCCCTATCAATCTGGTTTAGTTGGAGTCAAGATCCCTCTTGGTAGGATCTTAGACCCACCTCACTCACAATTCTCTCAACTATCCCTATCCATTGAGCCTCATAAATACAAGCTCATATCCATAGTTGAGGGGGGAGAAGAATAGTAGAGTTATGTTGTTGAATTGATACCCTGGCCTAATCCATCAGAGAGAAATTGTGGAGCAAGTTGGAGCTATCGAGGATAAGGTGCTAGTCTTGTGAAGGAGTGTCTCGACACAAAGGCACATGGTTGTAAGCTCTTTCATTTATTTTCTAATGCAAAGTTGATTTCCTTCCCACATGTTTGTTGCATAAATCTCACATATATGTTATTGGATTCATTAGTCACTAATATGGACGCGTAGATGTTTTTCTGGTAGCTTTGATGTCTTTGTAGGTTTGATATGTCTTACAAGTATACAGGTCTTTCGTCAGAGTTATATTCCAGGCTTCTATAACGTTCAGGGAAGGTCTCCAACCGAGTTATTCACTCATTTTTTTTGGATCTAAACCATTCAGACCAGAGGAATAGCTTCTGTCCGCAGAAGGTGTAATATTCTTGACTACATATGGTGTTGGATATACAAAGCAATTAAGAAATTTGGTTAATTCATAGTGAACGAAATTATGAGTAATGCCAGAATCAATCAACACTATTACCTTCTTCTTTTTTATGTATCCCTCGATCTTGAGAGTTTGAGGAGTGTTAATTCCATCCAATGCATGACAAGATATGGTGGGAGTAATTTCTTTTGAAATATCCTCTTCTATTTATTCTGAAGTCGCCTCTTCTTGAGATGCTTCCTCTTCACAATATATGTAGAATAATTTATTCTCACTGCACTTATGTCCCTTACTATACTTGATGTCACAATTAAAGCATAATCATTTTTCTCTTCTTTCATCTAGTTGTTGGGATGTCAACCTTTGTGGTGGTTTAGAAGAGGGAACAATATTTTCTCTGTATGTGTTGGAGAAGGCCTTTCTAGTAGTAATTGTCATATTTTTACTTTAAACCTTCCTTGCCACCATGAAAGCCTTCTCTAGGGATGATGGTTCAAAGAAACACACCTCATGTCGAATTTTATCTTTCAAGGTTCCAATAAAGAGATCTAACAAATTATCTTTTGAAATATTCTTCACTTTGAGACTTAGCTGCTGAAATTGCTTGATGTGCTCTATAACTGGACTTTTGCTTCAGATTTACCAACCGGATAAAGAAGGTGTTTCTATTTATATCCACATAATGTTCAACCAATTCTTCTGTGAATATATACCCAGAGATAATAGAGTCCTTTTTACAGTCACAAAGCCATTGGTACCATACAAATTGTTTAGTTTCTGAATATAAGGATGCAATAGTTACCTTTTGCAAAGTGGGCACCTGGTGTAGATCAAAGAATTGCTCCCTCCAAAAAATCCACGTGATTGGATCCTTTCCATCAAAATTTCTCATGCCAATCTTGGGGATATTGTAGTTCCTTGGACCTGAATTGAACCCATGACAACTTTTGAGGACTCCAACTTCCTGGTCTGCAATTTTTTTTTCAATTTTCTCCAAACGTGACTGGAAAAAGTCCTCTTTTTCCTCCTTATCCTCTACATGAGGAATAAAGATATGTTTTATATCCATAATTAATTCCTTCAAGTCTTGAAGATATTATTTTCTATCCATCCTTTTGAGATCCTCTTTACTAGCCATCTTATTTTCCAATTTAACTAAGTCATCAATTTTCACATTTGCTTTAATCATATCTTCCAACTTAGACACTCTAAAAGATATATATTCCATTTCATTGTATGTCGGGGATGAATCCTCTGGGGGTTTGAGTGGAATGTGATTATTTCCACTCCCTTTTGGTGTCATTTTGAACAATAAATATATATCACACCCTACAATTTACAACAAATAGATATTTCTACTCAAAGCTATTCAAATGCAAATTGACGTACCGTTTCCAAACCCTGATTAAAAGATTATTTTTAGCCTATTTGTAACTTAGGTAAAATTTGAAATTAGACTCCCATGGGTCTGAAACTTAATCTTGTGGTACCCCGATATGTCCTCTTTCCAATGCCACTGGTATGACCTAATTTGGATGTGCCAACAAAATGTTATTGCAAATCTCCCAAAGTTTTTTTTTCCTATCTAGAAGAGCGAACTTGTACTATATGCCACGTGTCTAGTATTTTTTTTTATGTAGCTAAAACTTATACTATAGATACCCTGGTCCTTCTTCTTTCAGATGCAACTGGTCTCACTCGATTTGGATCTCAGATGCTTCAGATATGACCTTTTCCCTTAGAACACATGTTTTAGACTAAGTTTTGGACTAGTAAAAAACCGTAGATTCCTCCGTGATTATCTCTGAAACTATAATGGATCAAGATCTGAATTTAGGACTAGAGATAGTTCGTCCTGTTTTAGAAGTTTTTTTTTTAACCTCGATCTTTGAATCCTTGCATAAAATAAGTCGTAGCAAAAATTCCAAGATGATTTGTTTTGCAGAAGCCAGTCCCGGGAAAGAGCTCTAATACCAAATGTTATGCAACCAAGTCCCATAAATAGCATAAAAAGAGCAAAAATATACAATAAGAGAGTAATCCATGCCTTAAAAATGAATATCAATCCTCTTCGAGGAGGGAACCTCCTTAAACAATGTACTAAGTACATATGACAAGATAAGATACAATGATTACTAAAATGAGAATATATCCTTCCTATATATAGGAGACAAAGGTGTATGATAACAACTAATAGACCCAAGCCGACATAAATAATATGTAATGCACCAAAATATAGTGGATAATGCACCAAACTATATGGGGTAATGTGCCATCATTAAGGGCTTAACATGTGAATCCACCGCATAAGCAAGGCAAGGGAAACTCTGGCCCGCAGAACACAAGACAAGGAAAGGACAACCAGTCCCCACCACCAGCAAAGAAGGGTAATGGAAAGACAAAGAAGGACACTGGGAAGTGGTGCAAGTTCCACAAAATCCCCTGGCACAATACTAATGAATGTTGCTCAAAGCAGTCATTGGTGGTCAAGATTAAAGCTTCATAATCAGATCTTGATTCTGATTCAGAACCCAATGTCATGGTCGCAGACCAAGGGAAACAGATCATTCATGCAGACCCCGGTGTCATATCACTACCACACATATTCAAACAAAGGATCTTGAAGAGTTAGATGCATACGAATGTCTCTTCCATTCGTAGATGTGGGTGAAGGGAATCCCACTATATTTTGTTGTTGACAATGACAACCAAAAGAACCTAATCTCAGCAGAAGCCATTAAAAGATTGGAGCTTTTGACAACACCACACCCACAGCCATATAACATCAGTTGGTTAAGCCAAGGATGAGGTATTTACGTGACTTAGCAATGTCGCCTACCATATGCCATCGATCCTTTCAAAGACTAGGTACTATGTGATGTGGCCCCAATTGAATTTTGTGATGTTTTTTTAGGACAACCATATATGTGGAAGCGTCTTGTAGTATATGATTCAAAACCTCGTAGTGTCATTGTCATTTTGGGAAGACAACTCTATCGGATACCAGAGATAGTTGCACATGCCACAGTCTCATAGGGCGATTTGAAAACAGACAACTTACTTTTCTTGCATAAACATATTTTTAATCAAAATTCTCAATTCCTATAAATAACATAAAGAAATTGGCATCATTAATCAAATTATGATAAACAAGTGATTGAAGATTTCACAAAAACACATATGGAAGATAATGCAAACCAAATTTGTTAACGAAGTTTGTCAGGCCTCTTGACTACGTCTCCGGACTCATTGGAACTTGAGTCTCTTTATTATCTCCTTCAAAGATGTGTAGCTTGCATCTATACAATTGCATGCTTTTACTTCAGGTGGTTGTTTCCCATCCCGAGATTCCTTTCCCTTCCATACTGAGAGAATCAAGGCTCTCACATGATCTAAGATGTTTCTCCCCTCTTGGGATGAGATCCTTCACACAGTGCTTACTATAAACTCTCTCCAAAAATCCTTACCTCCCTTCTCCATATAAGAGGATTTTATAGATTTTTTATGGATGATTAGTCATCACCCATATGAAGGACCAAATCTCTCCTATGGCCCCCTAAAGTAGGATCAGAAGATCCCTTAAGGGGGTACGTGGAGGAAAAGACCTCTTTTTCCTCCATGAGAATCCCAACATCCCTTAGGTTTAGGAAACTAAGTCATGAGGTGGATTCTCTCGCCTTTTAATTTATTTATCTACAAATAAAATGAGAATTTAATGTGCATCTCTACATCAAATTCCTTATTACAAAGTTTGCCCATTAATTTTCAAAAAATGAAAATACTTTATGAATAGTTTTGTCGAAGAAATTCTCCTTTCAATCGGAACTTCAACTTCGATTTCCTTCTGCACATGAGATCCATTTGTCCTCGTTCAAGTTGCCTTTGAAATATTTCTGATATCTCTTCGATGGCTGATCATTTGCAAGAAAAATGAAGTGTGTCTTCATTCTTCGACTTAGACGATCCTCCTAGATCAAATATTCCCCACTTAAAGGACTTTTGGACCTCCAAAAGTATCAACTCATGGTCGACAAAGAATTTTGTCTTCTCTTCCTTCAAAGCTCTATCCATAGCTATCTTTGGTTTACTTGGACTGATGTGCTTGCATTTATGATCGATTTTTAGGGTGTCAGGCTCCGCCGATCATGCAACCAGAAATTACAATGACTTTAAAGGCTTCAACCATGACGCCTTTTATTACAATATTTTCAAATAAAGCTTTAGGCACAAAAAGGCCTCTCACTCTACTCACATCACTCTACTCACATAAGAGTGATTTGTATAGCCTTTACATTACAACTTTCATCATAAAATAATGGCAATCGAAAACCATATGATCAATGATTTTCCAAATTATCAAAAACCATATTAAATGGATTACAATATGATAAGAAAATTGTTAAAACAAAAATCATAACATCAAATGGTTACCTTCCATCAAATGTGGTATCTCGACCTCTCTGCATAAAACCACTGAGGTTCATTAAGTGTTGAGCCTTCACAACACTTTTGGCAACCCCTTCCAGTGGATGGCATCTCCACCTTATTGTGTAGCGATTTGAATAATTGCTCCAATGATGGCTTGATTATTTCACCAAGGAAGCAATTAGAATATATGTTGGACTGTCTCCTTTATGCACAGGTCCGATCCCCTTTGATGGAGAAGCCATGATTAGACCACAACTTCTCCTTGTCGTCCAATGCGCCATTATATATCGTTGTCATTCCTGAGTCTCCACCAATGAAAAACGTGGCTAACGCCCAAGGTGCTCGTCTCTGCTTGGTACCAGTTAAAGTCTCTGCTTCTTTGAATTCCTTCACTACAAACCAATGAGTGATAGGAAGAACAAAAAAAAAATCACAAACACAGTGCCAGATCTAGAACCAGAAATGAATAGCACGAAAAAGAAATGAAAACCTAGAACAGACCATCTATTATAAGAAATTTGCTTCCTCCATAGAGAGTTTGATCTCTAAAACAATTTCTCCACCTATCTGCCGGCGTTTTTGTTTGCAGGACAACGTCACGTGGTTCTTTCTTGACAGCATGCAATTTCTCTTAGGCAACGACAACTTCTTTCAGCCTACAACTTTCCTCAGAATGGCAACAGTCGTTGCTTTCCTCCACGAAACAGAATATGGTAAGATGCATATTGTTTTCCAACAATGCAAGCTTAAATCGTATTACCAATTTCAGTTTATGGCGGTGGAGATTTTGGTAGGATAAACCTGAACGTGGGGTAATTCAAACCACATCCAGCTATTCAGTCATGTTGTCGCTCATTATGTACCCACCCAACAACATGTGGTTCAGAGGCAAACTTGCTTAACGGTGAAATACCTTAGTCATCACGACTCCGTCGACTATCAAACCTTTGGCAACAAGATAAACTATCGTCACCTGTATTGTTGACTTTGTTGCAGGGTGTACCATCCTGTTAGCCATCCAAATACGACTTCAAGGCGCATTGAACGATATGATGATGATGAAGATATCTATATCGAATTGCATGCACTCTCCAGCCAGCCGATCAGAACATAGTGATTAGCCATAACAAGAAATACAATGATCATCATACAACTTCTGCGTACATCATATACAACCTTCTTTTCAATAGGATCTGTGGAAACCTGAATTGGAATTTGCAAGCTACTTTACACAACAACGGATTTTTTTTTTTTAACTTGTTTTTATCATCAGCTGTAATCCTTCTTTTTTTTAAATAATCTAACATGATCTATGATCTTGTATGCAGGTTATTATTTGTAATTCCATGCTTAAGCTGAATGTAAATATTCTCATGCTTTCACAAATGAAAACAACATAAAGAAATTCAGTTTTGCAGAAACATTAACCATTTTTTACCCAACCAATCAAACCAGTGTTGCTCAGTGTTTCTCATTGACTTTGGACAAGCAAGCCTCATCTTGTGAATCAACTTTTTCTTTTTCTTGTTGTGGACATCTATCAGCACCATCCTTTTCCTTTACCCAAAGAGAAGGATTCTCTTTCCGTGGCTTACTTTTAACTGCACCCTTCCTTCGACTATATGCTTTAACTTTCCATCATGGCATAACATGATGGTTCCTTTTTCCACAAAAAGAACAGATAATCTCATTTTTCATGTTATGAAACTTTCCATCATGGCATAACATGATGGTTCCTTTTTCCACAAAAAGAACAGATAATCTCATTTTTCATGTTATGAAAATTATCATAGAAAACATACCTTTTCATGTTATGAAAATTATCATAGAAAACATACCTTAGGTGTTTGTTAACTGTCTTGTTTCTCGGTGAGCCGCTCGACGTTTCAGAATCACTATTAGCATACACTTTTATTTTACCTTCTCGGATTTGAAACCATTTTGGTTTCAATTTCGGATGCAATTCCAACCAGTGATCTGCGGCATGTCCCCGCTTGCAACAGTAGGAACAACTCTCCCAAGAGCTTTCACTATAAATCGTCTCTTGATATCCCAATCCATGATATCGAGGGTGTTCCTCCACTTCAATTGGTCGGGTGATGCCTTGGCCATCAATACCAAGACCTCCTCCATTGAACCCCATCTTGGTTAGGAGTTTCATACCAATCCCATGTGTATGCTTTTGAAAGATCCCAAATGAACATTTGAATAAAAAGCAACTGAATGAATATGGGTATTACTTACCTCATTTTTTTTGTTGAGGGACAAATCTATCCAAATACATATTTCTTACCTTCGAGGTATCATCCTCGTATTTGATTGAAGATGTAGAAGATGAGACACCCATGTGATCTGCTTTCATATGCGGACAGAAGTGCAAATCCCCTCACCTTCTACCGTAGAAGGACTTTTTGGATTGTTGGCCTTTTCATACTTAGCTAACAATTCCTCCTTTATTTGCATCTCATGCTGCATTTCTTCAAGTCTCTCTTGAAGCTCATGTTTCTCCTTTGAAAACTCTTCCAAATGTCTTCTTAGTTTGATACTCTTCCAAATGTCTTCTTAGTTTGATACTTTCATTTTCTTCATTATATAATTCGCTCACCTTTTCCTCCATAAGTGAGAATCGTTCCAGGAAATTTGTGTCTCTGCAAATATTAGTAAATATTGAAGCAGAAGGATAATTGTTTTGTGAATTCTCCATATTCGATTCACAATTCAAGATGCTAAATACAACCAATGAAGCAAAAAAATCTGAAACTGGACCGGAACAACTCTGATACCAAACTTGATCTGAAAATGGACAACTTACTTTTCTTCCATAAATAGGTTTTTAATCAAAATTCTCAATTCCTATAAATAACATAAAGAAATTGGCCTCATTAATCAAATTATGATAAGGAATTGATTGAATATTTTACAAAAACACATATGAAATATAATGCAAACCAAATTTGTTAACGGAGTTCGTCAGGCCTCTTGACTACGTCTTCGGACTCATTGGAACTTGAGTCGCTTTATTATCTCCTTTGAAGATGTGTATCTTACATCAGTACAATTGCATGCTTTTACTTCAAGTGGCTCTTTCCCATTCTGGGATGCCTTTCCCTTCCATACTAAGAGAATCAAGCCTCTCACATGAACTAAAATGTTTCTCCCCTCTTGGGATGAGATCCTTCACATAATGCTTACTACAAACTCTCTCCAAAAAGCCTTACCTCCCTTCTCCATATGAGAGGCTTTTATAGCTTTCTTATGGATGATTAGTCATCATGCATATGAAGGACCAAATCTCTCCCATGATACCCTAAAGTAGGATCAGGAGACACCTTTAAGGGGTATGCAAAGGAAAAGACCTCGTTTTCCTCCATGAGAATCCCAACATCCCTTAGGTTTAGGAAACTAAGTAATGAGGTGGATTCTCTCACCTTTTAATTTCTTTTTTTACAAATAAAATGAGAATTTAATGTGCAGCTCTACATCAAATTCCTTATTACAAAGTTTGTCCATGAATTTTCAAAAAATGAAAGTACCTTATGAATAGTTTTGTCAAAGAAATTCTCCTTTTAGTCAAAACTTCAACTTCGACTTCCTTCTGCGTATGATATCCATTTGTCCTCGTTCAAGTTGCCTTTGAAATATTTCTGAGATCTCTTCGATGGCTGATCATTTGCAATAAAAATGAAGTCTGACTTCATTCTTCGACTGAGACAATTCTCCTAGATCATAGGGTAGGAAGATAACCTCCCACACTAGGAAATTCTCCCTCCTCACAATTTCCTATGAAGGAGAACATTAGATTACATAGACCTTCACATCCTCTAAACAGGGTCCATCTTCCCAGCAGAAACAGGAAAAACACAAAGTCAATATTCCATCATCCATTCGACTGCCTCTACAGTGCAAGGCCACGTATTCAAAGTGCTCGTCCAGAAACAAATCATCCATACCAGTTCAGACAAAGGATAACACGACAACCAGAATTGTTCAACAGCAGTGCATCCATCAACAACAATTACAACCCTTTGAAGATGTTGAAGAAAGACATCCTTTTCACTTCAACAAATGCCACACTAGGAGCTCAACTCAACACACAGTTCGACAGATGATAAGGGATTTGACGCAATGGATACCATTGCTTCCTAAGGGGAGAGGATTGGTCCTGATGGAGATCGACCACCCACCTATTCCATTGGCTCAAAACAATTTTCCATTATGACATTTTCCTAGTTATTTTTCCACGTTTTTTCAGGTCCCAAACTTCTAGGGCCGTTTTGAGGCCTTAAACGACGTTTTTTGGAGATACGGATAGACCTTTCCAATAGGCTATCGAGTGCCCAAATCGAAGATCAAATACAAAATTTATGACCCTGAGAAGTTGATTGTTCAACTAACCACCTTAGGGCCACAAACTTTATAACGATTAATCTTCTAGGGTTATGTTTTGGACTTTTGGGGTTCTCACCCTCATGTTTATTATAAATAGGCCCTTTTGGCCTCATTTTGTATTCAGCTTGGCACAGATGAGCGTAGCAGCCACATCTCTTCTCAAAGATAGCTACGAACATTCTAGTTGTTGTATTTACAGTGTGTTCTATTTCCACCATTTAATGTAATATGTGTTTATTGTATCTCGATTTTCTTTGCAATATGTTAGTGTTTATGATTCTATATCGGTTCTTTCATTTCATTCACAAATAAATCCAGATCAAAGGATCTAGAGGAATCATACAAGGTTGTCCTCTTTCCCCCTAACTATTTGTTTTGGCTATAGAAGGGCTGAGTAGACTTATTAGTTATGTAAAAGAGTAGAGGTTGATAAAGGGGATCAAGGTGGCTATAACTCTCTCACTCTCTCATCTATTTTTTGTTTGACGAAGTCCTCATTTTTGGGGATGACTCTCTAGCAAAATAGAAACAGTTAAGAACTTAGTCAACATCTTCTGCGATGCTTCAGGTATGAAACTCGATGCTCAAAAATCGACTTTCTTACATTTATGTCGTGACCAGACTACTAAAGATCATATTTCTTCTCTTTTTCCTTTTAAGATGATTGGAATATATGAGGGTTTTAAATATTTAGGTTTTTATTTAAAACCTAATGGTTACAAGAAAGTCGACTGGATCTGGATTATATAAAAAAATGAAATGGAAGATGGACCTGTGGTCTTCTAGATGGATTTCTTTAGGGGGAAGACTACTCCTTATTACCTATGTCCTACAGTGTATTCTTGTATACTGGTTTTCTTTGTTCAAACTCCCGGAAGGAATAATAGATAACATGAAGAAAATGATTTTTCATCTCGTATGGGCCAACAAACAGAAGGAGAACAAATTTCATTTGGATGATTGGGAAGTATTATCAAAATCAAATTTCTTTGGAGGATGGGGGATTAAGAATCTCAGTCTTTTCAATAAAGCTTTGTATGTGTTAAAAGTATTTGGCATTGCCTCTTTGAAGATGGACTATGGGGACATCTAGTAAGGATAAAATATTTGAAGAGTACTCCACTAGATATTTGGCTGAGAAATTTTGGTTAGAAGTCATCCCCTTCCTTGAAGATTTGGAGAAGTCTTATAAAAAATCTACCTTTTATTATTCAAAACGTGGGGTGGTTGATTGGAAGGGGCGTTCGAGTTTTTTTAGGAATTGATCCAATTGTCGGCCTGTTGGATAACTATTTTCTATCTGTTAATCTTCTTAGTCATCTCTATCAAAGGAACATTGTTGTCATTAGACATGCGGTCAAGGTGAATGTTGAGCCTGTCTTTAGTTGGTACTCGACTACCGATTTAAATCTACAGGGAGACTTGGCCAATGAATGGGTTGACTTTGTTTACAGATTAAACTTGGCTGGAATCAATTTATCAGACAACACTGATGAAATAGTTTGGTGCCTAAACAAGAAGATGGGTGATGTTACTACAAAATCGACCTACAATGCTCTTATTGAGCAATATGACTAGGACTTCTACTTGGTGGATGTTTTCAAACTGGAAAGGGAACCTCCCAAAAAAAAATGTTTTGTGTGGCTGACTCTAAATAATAAAATATTGACTTGAGATGGACTCCAGAAAAGAGGAGTTATGCGCCCAAGTAGATGTTGCTTATGTCTTTCAACACTGGAGTCAGTGGACCACCTCTTTGGTGAGTATTTCGTTTTTTAGGATGTTTGGTTAGATCTCTCAAAGAGTCTGTAGATTATATTTAAGTGGGACAAGTGCAAACTGGAAGAGAATATATACCATTGGAATATTTCATCCATTATTACTTGGCGTTCCTTATGCACATCTCTGGGAAGTTTGGAGAGCTATGAATTGCAATAATTTTCAGGAGGGTTACATTGATTCTTTACATGTCAATATTAAAGTAATTCAAGGATTAGAGAATGGATGTGGTAACAAGAAATTCTTGACAAGAGAGATACATTATCCCTTTTTGGATGGCTTTGTGGTGACTGGTTCCTTTGATGGAACTGAACAAAAGGGTGATTGTGGGGCAGGTATGGTTATTAAATTATAGATGAATCACGGATTTTTACTAAGAATGGCAGTGGGTAAAGGAACCAATACCAAAGCAGAGTTGTTGGCTCTTTGGGGTTTATTATGGTTTGCACAGAAAAAAGAACTTTCTTATTTCACGGATTCTGGGGGACTCAAAAGTCATTGTTGATTGGACAAATCATGTATACCAAATTCTATCACTGGATCTGTTTCATTAGCTAAGAAGGGTTAAAATTTTACTTGAATCATTTCCACATATTTATCTTCATCATATATATAGGGACTTCAACGAAGAAGTTGATACTTTATCAAAAAGGGCCATTGGACTTAAGAGTGGCTATATTATTTTATATGAGGAGTTTCTAGATGAAAACTTGATAGACACATGAGCTATGAGAGTTTACTAAGTATTGTGAACTTATACAATTTTTTACATCTGCTCTTTATTGAGTTTTAGGCTCTATGTTGTCAACTTGAATATTAAGTATCATGTTTTTGTTGTTTATGAATATGGTGAAATAGACTGGAGTATCCTAATTTATTTTTGGCAGACTGAAAAAAAGTCTTTTTTTGGAGTAGTTACAACATAGTTAATATCACATCTATGCCTGTATGTGACTAATAGAGAATCTCTCTCTATCTGTTTGTAATTATAAAACAGTTTTTAATATAAAAAAGTTGTGTTTCCCTTTGTGTGTGTGTATATATATATATATATATATATATATATGTATGTATGTATGTATGTATGTATGTATGTATGTATGTATGTATGTATGTATGTATGTATGTATGTATGTATGTATGTATGTATGTAATTTAATAATGCTCAACATATAGTTGTAACAAAATAAATAAATACATATTGTATGTATAATATTATGACAAATATTACTACACTATTAAGAAAAATACAATAAATTATAATATCCATAGAAATTAGATAAGAATAATACGAACACCAACTAGAAAAAATTGTATTACTACAACAAACAATACAAAAATTATAAACATGATACTATGACAAATTTTAGAACAACCATAAATCATAGAGTTGCCACAAATCCATCCATAATTTACAATGCAATTTGTGATGTTTTTGTGGACTAAATAAAAACTTGGTGATTTAAATACCCACATGATTTTGAATAGTACAAATTTCTTTTAGTATATAACCATATGATCATCATCATTTTCAACACCTAACAAACATAAACATCATGATCATGGCATCATAAACATAAACATAAACATCATCCTACTAACATAAACATAGCCGTAATTTTTAACAAAAACGTAAATGTATCATCGACATTTTCATGACATAAACATAAACATAAACATACCATTATTATCATTGTCAGCATCTAAGAAACCTAAAAATAAACACCTTCATATATGCCATCATACCATCATTAAGATAAAACTGAAAATAAGTATGAACATACCATCATAAACATTACGTCACATATTCATGTAACACATACTGCAAATCACATATTTAAACATCAATATTTAACACACATAACTAACAATACACATAAACATAATTAACATTCCATGATGATCATTTTTACCACAAAAATTAATAAACATCGACATCAACATAAACATAAAAAATATAGTATATATATAGATATGAACATATATAACATCAAAGTCATGATACAATATGTCAAATATAATAATATATTCCAGTGCAATAACTACTACGACATATCTGCTCCACCTCTGCCAGCAGAGGCATCATCAATATCGCTCCTACCAGAGCTCAATGCATCATCACCTCCACTAATAGAGCCAGAGGCAATATCAACACCTCTGCCAACAGAGCTAGAGGCATCAGTACCCATACCAAAAATAAAAAGAGGTATGAGAGGAGGAAGGATAGATCCATCAATATGAAGTGTACAACCCCTCTAAGTATCTATAAAACATAAACGGGTGCAGTCTGAGCTGGTGGATGGTCGGGCCGATGAGTAGGACCAAAGGGTTGGTCAAGCACAAGTAGAGTAGATGACGATGACGTAGGATCGTATGGAAGGTCAAGTAGAAGTATAGGACTAGATGATGACAAAGGTTGAGGAGGAGAAGGTGGATGAGACATCGAAAGTGGAGGTGGATGAGATGTTAAAGGTGGAGGCTACAGAGGACATGTAAAGGAGGAAACCAACTTAAAGCATCCACCTACAATATGCTACATCAATAACCTCATATGACGAGGATTAATCCTTCATAACTCTGCAAGCTCAGGGTCATCACGAATCTCATGTGACCGCACAAGTTGTACACCTACATTAGCCAACAATCTATCCAACTTGTCTGCCACATCCTGAATATATCTATCTTGGTTCCTACATGTACAATGGTTAGGATGTCTACTAGACACCTCATGTGGTCCAACCTAATCCTGCTCCTCCATATCCTCATCATCATGAGCGGGAGGACATGACCATACCTCTACATCAAATATGCCAATATCTACAAAATATATAAAGTCCAAAATAATAATTAGACATTTTCAATAAAAGATTTAATATTTATAACATATTTCATTTGCATTAAGTACACATATAATTAAATGTAACTATAATAATTTTAACATAACATTAATATTACCTCTCTCATCCGGTGTGAAGAAGATCTTTGGTCACCCTCTCCAGTCCATCCCGACATATGGATATGGCATCATGTCAAGTGCATGATCGTCCTCACTGGCCAACATCTCCAACACATCTAAGGTGATCCTAGTTGGGAACTCAAGTTGCCCCCTCTTGAGTATCATCTCTCGCCACATCCACATATGCACCTCGGTCATCAGCCTAGCAGGAAGGTGCTCAAATGATGGCTTGGTGGCTGAAAAACTCTCAAAAAATAAACAAAAAAGCTCTGAACGGAAAGGGTAGTTAGACCTCCCATCAATGGTTGCATGACATCTATCCAAAGAATAACAAAACTGTAGCAAAAAAATGGCAGACTACCTAATGCATCTAGGTCTTTACACTAAAGAGCCAACATAATACAATAAGGGGCAAGTAATGCATTGCCCATTAGCAGTGGAGTGCGTCAGTGTCGTAAGGATAAGAGAGAGGGACCTAACATCCTTTCGACCAGAAGCAGAGATCTGAAGCTACCCACCGCTCACCTGAAAATTAAATGGATGGACGACTACATCACCAATATATCTTAGAGAGTAAGCTAGCCGACTCTCTATTGCAGCACTAGCTAGGACATTGGGGAATTGGGGTCAATCCTCCCCTCTCCTAAATAGCCCAATGATGAAATAAATATCCTCCTTGGTGGGCTAGAACCACTGACCGCCACCAATACAAAATGATTGCCTATGGTGATCACAACGTCGGATCAACTGACATAATAATGCATTGTTTCCCTTAAGGGATGTAGCCTCCTTATATAACTTCAGGAGGCCAACAATCCTCAAGACCTCTTTGGTCAGAGCAGTGATGGGGTGAGGGTACAAATACCTCTCCCTCTCCCTAGCCTCCCATTGTTTGACCATGGTATATTGGTCAAGCTTCTCATGGTCCTATTGAGCAGCACGTCGTTGCTCATGTCTTTGTTTCACATATTCCATACAATAAAAATAATATTTAGTAACATCAATAATATTTTTTGTGAAAAAAAAAAAACTTACTATCGGTGTGCCAAAATAATATAAGTGCACCGTAAGAGGTGTTTTATTTTCACCAATGCATTGCTTATAGTGCTCTACTATAATCATAACACACCAATACTATATTTCAACGTAATTAAAATTAATCTAAACGATGCGTCAAATATTTGACGCATCGATACAGTTTGTAAAATGGACCGAATGGTGCGCTAAAATCATATTAGTGCATCGATGCCTCCCATTTTTTGAATGCACGGTTAACCATTTCGATAAATGTAATTTCGATGTGCCAATGTCACATTAGAGCACCGACATCGGTGTATTGACATGGAATGAGTGCGTCGACATTAAAATTTTCTAAAATAGTTAATGAATACGTTTTCAGTGCACTCGGTTCAAGTAAGCATAATGTTAACAGTGCATTTACTTCAACCAAATGCACTGTTTATGCAAACCTATTATTGAAATTTAAAAATTTCATGATGCGCTTAAGAAATGTAAGAGCACCGCAAACGATGCGCTCAAATTCCATAGACACACCGTATAACTAATTTGTTTGTTTATTAGATATTGTTAATTAGTTCGTTTGTTATATTAAAGCGCGCGTAAAATCATGAGTATCTTACTGATGCGCCTAGCCCATGTCAGAGCACCGAAAATAGTGTCGTAACGACCTATGCGCACTGGATAATTTAGTTATTTTTAAAAAATAATTTGTGTTTTTATGTTTACTAATTTTATATTTTTATATTATATCTTTACGGATGCGCAGTGCGTTCGAGTTATTCAGATCACACCGTTAGTGGTGCAGCCTGTAAAAGTTTATAGGGTGCACCGAAGTCCGGTATGATTCGAAAGACTTGAATGCACCGCGCGTATTTTTATTTTTATTTTAAATACAACAAGTTTAGGCTTCAATCAAAAAATTAATTCGTTAAAAAATTAAATTATGAGGTAAGAAACAACTTACTTGTTGAACGATCCTTCGGGGAGGCATCCTGGCAATGTATGGAAATTTTGAATTTTGACCACTGTTTTTCGAAATTCAAACTAACAGCAGCAACCAATACAAATAAACATTGTTGCCACATGGACCATGGATGTTAGGGCGTCCAAGTGGGTAAGCTTTTGCACTGGTGCTCTTCGGCGAAAATACACTAAGAAGTGGTAAAAAGGAATTTTACTTCACGGTTTGTTTTTTTATTAAACCATGTTCCAGTGCATTTCATATGAAGCGCACCGGTGCATGCTAAAAAACCAATGCACCGGATAATAGTTTATTTATTTATTTAAATTGATAGGTTTTCTGGTGATTTTTCAATGTTTACACTCGGTGTGTTTGGAAAATACAAACACACCGGTGCTTATATATAAAGACACATCGTTAATAAGGGTTTGTAATTCAATTTAAATGAATTTTGCAATGAAATCTTATATAGTAGAATGCGATGTGTTTATTTATTAAACACACACGTGTGCGTTTAAGGTTTTCCTATGCACCGGTATTATATTTCTTATTAAAATATAAATTGATATAGGATTTTTTAAAAGATTAATGGGTTTACACACTGGTGCTTAAATTAGAAAGACGAAGCGTTGATCAAGGTTTGTAATTGCAATTTAAATGAATTTTGCAATGAAATTATATATAATCGAATGTGGTGCATTTATTTATTAAACACGCACTAGTGTGTTTAGGGTTATAGTGCACACCGTTATTATATTTCTTATTAAAATATAAATTGAAATAACAGTGTGTTTAAGAGTATTAAACACACCGGAACATTATACTATAAATGCATCGGTGCAATTAAAACAAATAAATGCACCGCTGAATGATTTTGTAAATAACACATGTTTATAAATTGAATTTTCATTAATGTATTGTTTCTCGAGTTCGGTGTGGTATTATTTTGGTCTGCATTGGTGCAACATAGTTTGTAACGCACTGGTACGTTTTTGTTGGAAATGCATCGATTGAAAAATATCTACTAAACTCTCTGCCTGCTCGCCTCTGTAAGCAACCTCCATTATAAACGGATTTTTGGCCATTTTTTTATGGGCTTCCCCTATAACCTCCATTAGAGGGCCTTTTCCTTGTAGTGACAATGATAGATAACATATAATATCTTTTACAATTGCAGATTACATTCGACACCCCAAGTGTAATATAAGAGAGAAGTACCAGGACCCTAGGTGCAATCACTAAGCAATAGAGAAGAGAGAAAGAATTAATGATCAAATTGTATGCCTTGCACACAAATTAATTTGTAGTTTCTACAATGATGCACACTACCCACACACCAATTCACAATTCCTGCTTTGATGCACACTATGAACACACTAATGCACACTTTTGCCTTGGTCTCATTAATTACTTGCACAACAAATCACCAATACTCCATATGAAACATGCTTAGCTAATATATTTATATTATTCAACCTAAGGATGAATTTAATCTTCAACTAGATGCTAGATCACTTCGTTAGGATGCCAACTCAAGTGTCTCCATGCAAGTGTCATCTTTTAGTTTGGCTCAAGTGTCGCAAATTAAGCGTTGTCTTTTATTTAACTAAAGTGTCATCATGCAAATCACTTTAGTTAACTCATTTTTGTTTTTGTAAGTAAAAGAGACAATCCTTCTATTTCATATAAAAAAGAGAGTTACATAATCAGGCTTGATGCAAAAGCAGGGAGACAAGCCATGGCTATGGAACCACCTAAGAAATGTATGCAAAATGGTCCATACCGAGCATCTAAACATAACTACTAATTCCCAACCATTGAAGGTTGGCAGTATGATACATCTTGAGAAATAAACATAATAGCAAAAAAGGCTTGCAGGAAGCATAAAGATAAAATAGAACGAAACAATTAGTGTCTACTGGAGGATTCAGCCTCATCCTCGAGAGCTTTGCTGGTGTTGGCATCGTTTCTTTCCCTGTTTTGTCTGTTGAAAGGGGGTTCAGAGAGTTGCATGAGGATTTTCATGTGGGTTATCCCTTTTTCAACATCCTCCTTGAAGGTGTTGACCATGAGATTCATGCAATATCAGAAGCTCTCCCTTTCACCCATAGATTTGGCCAGGATGAACTTTAGTCACAAGTAGTTGGACATGGTAATGTCATGCCCCAATATCAACCTAAATTTGCCATAGATTTCATCTTCCATGGCAGCAATGGAATTGCAGATGTGTGTTGGAGCCTCTCTTTGGAAGAGGGCCTCCCAGTCTACCTCTTGGTTTCAAGCGCCTCCCAAAGCCATTCTCTAAACGTGCTGATGTTGAAACCTGCATGCAGGGTCTTCCAATAAGTGTTGATGTTGTGATGCCTTGATGCTGAGGCGCACTGTGGTTGGAGCATGTTGTGGCGTCTTCATGATGCACTCAACACTTACAAACCTTACCTTCAGATTTGGAACCTCAAGCATAGAACTTCTCTGGTCGCTGGTTGTGACAGGATTAAGCTTCAAATCGAGCCCTTTATAATTCTCTCTTGGGAGGCAACGAGGATTTCCACGACCGCCATGTTTGGCCCCATGAGTGAACTCTCGGCTGAGTGCCTGTGATAATCTCTACAGTCGATTTGGACAATGGATGAATCGTCCTTCAGTATGGCTCATCTGCTGTCGGCATGGCTGGCAAGAGTAGGAACGTGTCGCGCCTTGCACTTGATCCGACACACATGGCGATTCTTCAGATGGGGAGGACATGCCTCTCTCTTCTCTACATGGGTATGACGATTCACCAGATAGATTGTTTGGTTTGAAGACTAGAGCGCCATCATGGCTTCCAAGAAACATTTGAGTAGAACTATGGTGACGGTTCATAGCATATGGGCTTGTTTGCGTTGCTGAGAAAACACGCATGAGAGTTAATCTTAGGGGGAGGGTTGGGTGGCATCTTCCACCTCGACACCTTCCCTCA
Organism: Pseudotsuga menziesii; assembly: GCA_001517045.1. NCBI lineage: Eukaryota > Viridiplantae > Streptophyta > Pinopsida > Pinales > Pinaceae > Pseudotsuga > Pseudotsuga menziesii. Next base: position 23,156 of record LPNX010894333.1, read on the forward strand.
CCTCCTGAGGCCTCCTATCCCTCCTCTGACACCTCTCGACCATCTCATGCTCACCCGGATTCGGGGTGGGGTAGTACTGGGCAGCTATCTGATCCCAACGGTCCTTTTCTTCAAGTCCAGAGTTGTATTCCCAGCGGCAGCATTGTATGACCAGAATATGGGTGAATCCTTTGTTGGCGATGGCTTTTGCAAGTTTATTGGCTTTCCTTTTGACATGATGAAAGACTATCGCAGGGTTGGCTTAGAGGATGCGAAGGAGATCTTTGAGCTTGATTTCCAATCGCCAATTGTTTGACACTTTGCTACCTTTGGATCTTGCTTGCATTTTGGTTGCCATATTAATGAGAAGCAGGGAGTCCCCTTCCAGGATAAGAGGACTCCAATTCATGTCCAAAGCCCAAGCAATGCCAACCAACAATCTTTCAAGTTCGACAACGTTGTTTGTGGTGGTGCCAAGGGATCCCCAGAAGGATCCCAAAATGTTACCTTCATTGTTGCTAATGGCACCTCCAAAGCTAGCAGGGCATGGGTTTCCTTTGGACGCTCCATCAAAGTTGAGCTTGTAAGTGTTGAGGGTAGGAGGAATCCATTGGTTGGGGGAATTGAATTTGATCGTCTCAGTGTTGGCCAAGCCAATATAAATAGGAGTTGAGGTGATGCTCGAGTATTGAATAATTTGCGCCTCATTACTGTTGGTGTTGGGGTCATTGTCTTTCTAGGCTGAGAGTTTTAGTGTCTCCATGTCGTGTTTCCTTAGAATGTTCCAGACATCTTCTTCGCTTCTACTTCCGTTGTTGAATATTCTATTGTTCCTTTCTATCTAGATTTCCCAGACTACGAATCCAGAAAAATTTTCCAAATTCTGTTTAGGAGCATACTGTTGTAAGGTTAGTGAGTCTAGTTTGCTATGGTTAAGTTTGGGCATCCCTTGATTCTAGCAGAGTTTCTAAAGATTCTTTCCCCTTCTTTCTAGATTTTGCCAACGTAATGGCATTCATCCAGGAGGTGATCAATGGTCTCTTCATTGGTTTTGTAGAGGCAGCACCATGAGGGTCCTATGCTACCTCTCTTTTGTAGATTTTCCCAAGTTAGAATGCGTCTGCGCAGTAGGAGCCAAAGAAATGTGGAAAATGTTGATGTATTTGTAACTTCAAAATGTATTCACTTGTGTATTTCATATATTGTATTCGATTGGTCCCTGATGTTCCTATCGGAAGAATCATTAATGTAAACAAGTCATGTAAAGTCATATAGGTTAACTCTCCTTGTTGATCAGGGGGCAAAGTCCCCACAGTTGTGGGGCACTAGGGTTATTAGACTCTCCTAGAGAAGTCGGCCCTAGTGAGTTAATGTCAAGTCGAAAAATAGTATAAATAGAGAGTGAGCCTCCCTATTTACAACACACACTCACACTCAGTTGTAGCGCATGAGTGAGAGAGAAGAAGTTGGGATTAGAGAGAGAGAGAGATCAATCGTCTGAGATCATCTTCGTATCTTTGGGTTTTACTTTTGGTGCTCATTCTATCTCTGAGGAAGTTGCGCGTTTTTCTCCTTTATGGTTTCCCCAAGGAAGATCGTTGTGTCTATTGTCTCTTGTGATTGATTGTTGTGCATGTTATTCTCTCAAATAAGATCCTAAGATCATATTGCTTAAATGATAGAAATTCAACATGGTATCAGAGCTAACCTGAGAAGAAGACATTGTGCAGTTTCAAAAGCTAGGGCTTCTTACTTTTTGGGTCTCTCTTCACAATCCATCAGCAAAAGGAGGCTAGGCTGACTCTCCATTGAAGGGCGCATCTTTCTATCGAAGCATATTTTGATTCCAGGCATTTTTCAGTTTTTGACCTATTACTACTGCGGGAAATTAGGGCTTTTTACATAAGAGGAATTTTTGAGTGAGCCCAGCATAGGATTTCTCTCTGCATCAAAATAGAAGTTTAGAGACCAAGGTCGAAGTTTTTGGTTGAGTAACACTCTAGGAAAGTCAAACCCTAGTTTGACCCCAGGCCTTAAAAACCCTAAAATACTAAAACAGGTAGTTTTGGTACATTCACTATAACTCGAGATTGAAGTAGGATCAGGAGTCGAAATTTTCACAGGCCGAAGATAAATTCTTGATGTACCCTGTGTAAAAATTTCAGCCTCGGATTCACTATATTCTGGGAGATATGATTCCTCCAAATAGGGTTCCAGCCTCTTCCAGGATTCATCCCTAAACAAGACACCTTGGGAGAATAGCTATATCTTGGGCTACGAAGTCCAAATAAAATTTAGAAGGATGTTCCATATAGGGCACGGATTGTACTTGTTGTGCTAAAAAATTTAGACCTTGAAGGTGAAATAGTGACACGTGGAAGTCCATACAAGTTCGCTATTTTGAACAATCCTAAAATAAGTCACCTTGGGAAAAATCTCATAAGTCCCAATTGGTGAAACCAATTCTAGTAAAACCTATGGTGTTGGAAAGAGGAAAGATGAGGCTAACTCAGTGAGAAGTTTTAGACATAGAGGAGCATTAATTGTTGAGATACTACAGAAATAGTATCAAACATTTCTATAGAAAAATTGGAAACCTAGGGCTTCTTATTTCGAGAGCTTCCCTCCACTGTTTTTAGACAAAAGAGTACATTGGACAACTCTTCTTGAAGAGGCCTATCTTTCTATCCAATCAGAAGTTTGAAATTTTAAGTTTTGAAAAGTAGGGTTTCTCTGACAAACCCTAGATCAACCAGATCCGGAACTAGGACGAACACCTCAAATCAGCAAGATCTAATCTTTTGTTATTTACATTTGAGGTTCTCATTTCAAAATGACCTAGCACACCAGCTTGATGACAAGCTTGGTGAAGCCAAAAAAATTCGAGCATGGAAGTATAATTTTTCATTGGTTCTTTAAGAAAATGAATTGGACATCTAAGTGGAGAGGTTCCAGTTCCAGAGGGAGATGAGGCTAAAGCCTTACACAAGAAGAACTTGGTCAAGGCCAAGAAGATCGTTGTTGATTCAATCAAGGATCACCTTATACCACAAGTATCTTCCCTAAAGACACCTAAAGAGATGTTTGATTCCTTTACCAAGCTATTTGAAGGAAGAACATAAATCAGAAGATGACTTTGAGAAACCAGTTGAAGAATGTAAAGATCCATAATGCAGAGACCATATCGTCATACTTTACAAGGGTCTCTTAAATCAAAGAACAACTTCAAGCAGTGGATGAAGAAGTAGAGAATGCAAAAATTGTGATAACCACCTTGAATGGCCTCCCAGGATCATGGAATGTGTACCAAAAGGAAGTGATTACCTTCAACAGACTCTGGAAAGAGTGCACACAAGAAGAAGCTCGACTCATAATAAGAGAAGAGAAGATGGGAACAATTGAATATCAAGCGCTCACGATTCAAAGAAGATCCATCAAGCGATGAGGAATATGAAGACCTCAATTCTTGAAGAACCTCTTATCCATATTAGTATTTGGATAAGAAATGATGCTATTATGAATGAAGAAGATGATGAAGCTGAAAGAAGGAGTCTACCCACGAAACGAATAAAGATAAGTATTCAATTGTCATTTCATGATATTATTTGGTTATATTCAGTTGATGTGTTATGCATGATAGAATGTTTGCATTAATGACAGTATACTACTACTATGCATGTTATGGGTAACTAGCCTATGGTGCTATACAACTCTCCATTGCTACTTATCTAGAATGAAACCTCTTTGCTAACAAATTGGATTAGTGCACAATCTCAATGATGTCATGGTAGAGATGGAAGGCATCTAGAAAGTTTCCGTGAGATATGGATGAATGTTGTATTGGCTAAAATAGTTGCATGATTATATATTTATGCATAAGAATTTTCCATTATGAATATGCCCTATGAAATGTTTCTAACCATACAACTAATGCATTTGACTTGTAGGAAAGATCGCGTACAATCACCTACAAGAAAAGAAGGATAAGACTTGTTCCGAAGAACAAGTGACGAGAGTTCAAGAAATTATCCAAAATGAATATTATGACGAGACTTCAAGAGGCCTCAGAGACACTTTAGTTATGTGACACTATTGAGCGACATCATTGATGCAGAGCCTTCCAGCTATGAAGAAGTAGCCAAGAAGAAAGGGAAGGAGAGTACTAGTTCAAGAAGAATGATGTCTAAGATGCAGTATCGAGACCTGAAGAGAAGTTGGTAATGTCTTCCATATGGATCTACAAGATCCGACATGCATTAGATGGAAACATCGTGGGATACAAGGCAAGATTCATAGCACGAGGCTTCTCACGGAAAGAAGGCATAGACTACTAAGAGACATTTAAATCCACTAGAAGTTAAGACACATGACATGCATACTCATGTGTGCAAATTAAAGAAGGCGTTGTACGAGCTCAGAAGACACCCATGAGATAACACATACATGAGGACCTTGAAGATCACCTAGAGTGATGAAGATCTTAACCTTTGCTACAAGGTTGAAGATGACAGCTTATAGAGGATGACAAGCTCACAGATGGGTGCGAGAAGAACATTTTCAAGGTTTAGGATCTTGGTATCTAGTGACCCTAGATGGATACATAGAATAATAGTAGCAGAGGAAGCTACTTGTCACTCCAGTATAGAATGTTTCAATGCATAGAGTACGAAAGGCAGAGGGAGAATGATGCTCCGCTTCAGAGGGAGTGACTGCAGAAGATCCCGAGATTCAACATGGTACAACAAGATGGACAACTTACTGATGGCTCCAGGCTTTACTGAGAGTAAAGTGGATTCCAACCTTTACTTCAAGGTTGAAGGCGGAAGACCAGTGATGCTCATGTTTTATGTTGATGACTTGTTCCTAACAGAAAAGAGGAACTCATTAAAGTTGCAAGAAGGAGGCTTGTTGTCGAGTTCGAGATGAAGGACTTTGATATGATGCACTACTTTCTAGGCATGGAGGTGTGGCATAATACAGATGGAATCTCCCTGGGACAAGGGAAGTATGCAGTAGAGATCCTGAAGAGGTTCGGGATGATGGATTGCAAGGCCATGACCACACCTATAGCATCGAACCTGAAGCTATTGAGTGATGCTTCATCAGATTCGGTTGACGCTACAATGTATCGTCAGATGATTGGGTCCTTGATGTACCTGACGAATACGAGACCAGATATTTGCTTTGTTGTGAACACATTGAGCCAGTTCCTAATAGATCCGAGACATGTTCACCTGATTGCTGCAAAGCATATTCTGAGGTACCTAAATGGTACAGTTGATTATGGTCTCAAGTATGAGGTGAATCAGAAGATTAACCTAGAGGGTTATGTTGATTCATATTAGGTAGGTAGTGCCATAAAATAGGAAGAGCACTTAAGGGTGTTGCTTCAGTATGGGATCAGGTATGATCTCTTGGTTTAGCAGGAAGCAATCCTGCATGGCACTGAGTACAGCCAAAGCAGAGTATGTCGCAGCTTGTTCGGCTAGTTGTGAGGCAGTTTGGCTGAGGAAGCTACTATCTGATTTGTTTGATCTCCAGTTGGATGCTATTTGTATATATTGCGACAACCATAGTTGTGTGAAGTTGTCAAAGAACCCGATGTTCCATGATAAGTCGAAGCATATTGAGATCAAATATCACTATATCAGGGATATGGTGCAGAGAGGTGCAGTGAAGCTCTAGTATGTTGCGACGGACGAGCAGATAACTAATGTGTTGACCAAGCCATTATCCAGAGTGAAGTTTGAGTACTTCAGGGAGAAGCTTGTTGTTCTCCAAATCGAGGTCCCTTCCAAGGGGAAGTGATGAGTCGGTGAGCCCTTCTGACATGGTGGTAGGATTGGTTCCTCCCATTATCAGATGTAAGTGTTGGGCCTTTCCTCGGATGGTAGATACCATGCCGGAGGATGTAAGTGTTTGGCCTTTCCTCAGATGGTAGATACCATGTCGGAGGATGTAAGTGTTGGTCCTTTCTGACTGGGTCAGATATAAGTGCTAGGCCTTTCTGACTGGGTCAGATATAAGTGCTAGGCCTTTTTTACTAGATCAGATGTAAGTGTTGGGCATTTCCTCGGATGGTAGATACCATGCCGGAGGATGTAAGTGTTGGGCCTTTCCTCAGATGGTAGATACCATGCCGGAGGATGTAAGTGTTGGGCCTTTCCTTGGATGGTAGATACCATGCAAGAGGATGTAAGTGTTGGGCCTTTCTGACTGGGTCAGATATAAGTGTTGGGCCTTTCTGACTGGGTCAAATGTAAGTGTTGGGCCTTTCCTCGGATGGTAGATACCATGCTGGAGGATGTAAGTGCTGGGCTTTTCCTTGGATGGTAGATACCATGCCAGAGGATGTAAGTGTTGGGCCTTTCCTCGGATGGTAGATGGTGTGTCCTACCATGCCGGAGGATGTTAGTGCTGAGCCTTTCGGACATGGTTGTTGGATGTGTTCCTCCCATGGTCATATGTAAATGCAGAGCCTTTCTGACGTGGTTGTTGGATGTGTTCCTCCCATGGTTAGATGTAAGTGCATAGCCTTTCTGACATGGTTGTTGGATGTGTTCCTCCCATGGTTAAAAGTAAGTGTAGAGCCTTTCTAACATGGTTGTTGGATGTGTTCCTCCCATGGTCAGATGTGAGTGCTGGGCCTTTCCTCAGATGGTAGATGGTGTGTCCTACCATGCCGATGGATGTGAGTGTTGGGCGGGCCTTTCTGACATGGTTGTTGGATGTGTTCCTCCTATGGTCAGATATAAGTGTAGAAGAAGATAAAGACCTACATGGAGGCTAGGCCTACAACCAGCATGAAAAGGGGTTGGCTTTGTATAACTTCTTGTGATGAGTAGAATTAAGAGATAGCACCATTTGTTTGAGATAGAGGAAGCAGTTATGATGATGATGCAATGATGATCCAGCTTTGGTGATGATCTAGTGATGATCCAGACTTTATGATGATCCAGTGACGAAGACTTGTGCTGATGAATTGTGTCGAGAGAATATCTTCCTAGTTAAGAGGGAGTGTTGATGTATTTGTAACTTCAGAATGTATTCACTTGTGTATTTCATATATTGTATTTGATTGGTCCCTGATGTTCCTATTTGTAGAATCATTAATGTAAACAAGTCATGTAAATTCATAGAGGTTAACCCTCCTTGTTGATCAGGGGGAAAAGTCCCCACAGTTGTGGGGCACTAGGGTTATTAGACTCTCCTAGAGAAGTCGGCCCTAGTGAGTTAATATCAAGTCGGAAACTAGTATAAATAGAGAGTGAACCTCTCTATTTACAACACACACACTCACACTCAGTTGTAGCGCATGAGTGAGAGAGAAGAAGCAGGAATTAGAGAGAGAGAGATCAGCTGTCGGAGATCATCTTTGTATCTTTGGGTTTTACTAGTGGTGCTCATTCTATCTCTGAGGAAGTTGCGGGGTTTTCTCCTTTATGGTTTCCCCAAGGAAAATATTTGTGTCTATTGTCTCTTGTGATTGATTGTTGTGCATGTTATTCTCTCAGATAAGATCCTAAGATAATATTGCTTAAATGATAAAAATTCAACAGAAATTTTGGGCCAAAGGTTGGCATTCCATATACTCCTCCATTTAGGATAATGGCCATCGTTGTCTGTGTTGGTGATTATGGCAGCATCTTCTTTCATACTGAAAACGCCTACCTGATACATGTCCCATCTTATTTTGTCATTGTCCTAGTTTATTTTGATTGGCCTTGTTTGGAGATCGTCCCATAAGCTTTGCATATCTCCTATGGGACTTAGAGCTTGCCACCACTAAAAATCCTTCCATTTTCTGAAGTGCCCCCCACCCTCGGCGTTCTCTTGCCGCATGTCGTTGCATTTGAAGGCATTTCTGAGTGCCAATTGTTCCTGTAAAATTTGGAGGTTGTGCTCTTCTCTTAGCAATTGTTGTTGGTTCCAAGAGTCCTGAAAGAGATTAGTTGTGTTCCCATTCCTCACCTCCCAAAAGTTGTGGTCTTGTATGAGACTTCAATTGCTTTGGGTAGAATTCCAACCGTGCGAGCCTTTGATGCTGGAGTTGAAGCGGATGAGATCTTGTTTGGTCCAAGAGTTAGCGTATTTGACATGCCAGAGAAGGGCCCAAGGTTCTGTGGTGTGAGTTATCCACCTCCACCATATCTTGGCATTGTTGATTTGGTTACTAATGGCAAGGTCCCTTAATCCCGAGCCCCCAACAATCTTCGGAGTGCATAAAGTGTTCCATCTTACTAGTGTTCCATCTTCGGAGTACATTACAGTTCTCTGAGATTTTTTAGGATGAACTTGGGAGCGGCCAAGGTGGAGAAAAGGTAGAGGGGCATAGTTTGCATGACAACTTTGACAAGGATGAGACGACTGGGAAGATTGAGGGATCTATGGGTCCAGCAGTTGAGTTTTTGATTTAATCTATCGAGAATATCTTTCTAAGAGAATTTTCTAGGGATGGAGTCAGTCAGAGGGGCTCCTAACTTTATTTGGTAGGTAGGGATCCTTCAATGAATTCCAGAATGAAGAGGATGTTTCGCACAGTGATCTTACATGTGTTGAAAAAGAAGACTTGAGACTTATCTTTCTTTATGTCGAGTCCACTGGCTGCGAGGAAGGTATTGAGGCTGTTTTTTAGGATCTTGGCTTCTTGAATTGAGGAGCTACCCATTAGCATGGTATAGTCAACAAAGTGTTGGTGAGTTTGAGGCTCAAGACCTGGATGCGGTGCAAGGCCTTTGAGCTAATGGATCTGAACTTTGGCTCTTAGCAGGCGACCCAGACCCTCCATCATGAGGACAAAAAGGAAAGGGGAAAGAGGATCTCCTTGCTTGATTCCTCATAAAGGTTGAAAGGTTTTAGAGGGAGTGTCATTCACCAAGATAGAAAAGAAGGAGGTAGAAACAAGGGTGTGGATCTAGCTAAACCACTGATCACAGAAGCCAAACACCTTTAACATCTTTTTCATGAACTCCCAGTTGAGCTTGTCGAAGGCTTTGGATAAGTCCAATTTGATTAACATGCCACCCTTCTTGGTGGTTTTGAGAGAATGGATTATCTCATGAGAAAGGATAATGCCATCCAAGATTTGCTTGCCCTCAACATATCCCAATTGCTCCTTAGATACGAGGTTGGGTAGAATAGGCTTGAGCATGTTGCTGATGGTTTTAGTGATGATTTTAAAAATTACATTGCATAAGGCTATGGGTCGAAACTTAGTACCTGAGTCCGTCCCATTTGCTTTAGGGATCAGAGTGAGGAAAGTGGAGTTGAAATCTTTCAAAATTTTGTTAGTTCTCCTGGAGTCTTCAACAATGTCCAGAACCTCTTCCCTGATGGTGGACCAATATGTGTTGATCCCAGTTTTGTCATCATTTTCGGCAGTTAAATTACGCATTTAAGCATATGTTTCGTCATCTTTTTGCATATTTTCTGTCATGCAGCTCACTATTTAGCCCCAGGTACGAATGAATTCAAGATTTATGTAAAATCTGTTTATTATTATCATTTCACGATTTTATAGATTAAAATTGACATTATTTGGAGCACGTTTTGATATATTAATTTATGTATGCATTTGTTTGTAGGTTATAGTCTTTGGACGAGCTAACAACAAACACGCATTCTGCTAGATATGCGCATAGCATGTCCAACTTACCATCCAACTCGCTAATTAGACTGCGCGATATTCGTTGCCAGGTTTCCGGGCATTAAAATGTTAGCATGAGATTGTTATTGCAAACCATAGTCTTTAGCGCGCCAACAAACAGACAATGCATCCATCCTGGATATGCGTAGAGTATATCCATCTCACTGTCCAACTCACCGTTCAGTTCGTTGAGCCAACCGCACGTTGTTGATAAGAGATTCCCGGGTGTTAAAGCATGGAAACTATTTATTGTCCATGTGTATGGGTGATAACATGACTCTCATTCTAGAAGAGTCGCCATCAGCCTCCTTTGCTCGACACCACACCACCAGTCCATGCTAAGAAGGACCCTCATGCCACATCACGCACCATGAAGAACTAACGCGCGATGGAAAAGGAAGAACGTTGTGTGTTGACGTTCGATCAGTTGATAGCAGTAATGGTTGACTAAATTTAGAGAGCAGTTGACCACTAAAGGGTCGACCTGCTCACCTCTGTAAACATTATGTATATAAACACCTCCATGCAAAGAGTTAAGGGATTGATCAATTCATTAGTGAGACAGTTAGTTTTTAAGAGAAGAACTCTGTAACTCTGTTCCTTATTTTTAATAGAAGCTCTATGTTCTGATGTTCATGATTTTGTTCATGTAAGCGTTAGCCATGCATCACCCCTAATTGCTGAGAGGGCCCGTCATCAACTAGCGGTTTCTTTTCTTGTGTAATTTTGTTATCTTTTCTTTTGTAGTTAGTATAATTTGATTTCTAGTTTGTTTTCATTCAAATTACTGTAAATGTTTATTTCATTGTTTTCTGTAATGCATTAATATAGTTTTATTTCCGAAGTTAAATAGCTAGTTGCGCGCATAGTTTGCTTTCAATCTACTTTCCAGTCATTTCATTTACAGTTTTACTGTTCAGTTTTATATTGACAAGTATATATAATAGATTGCTTTAATCAAGTTATAATAGATCCAATTCTATTCATTTCCTTTTTATTATAAGTTCATTCGAGTTAAATTCCAGCTTGTTTCTTAGTGTAATACGCAATGATTTGCTTTTATGAATTAGTTTAAGATTATTTTGCTGTCAAATTTGATCATTAAGTAGGTTTATTTACTGCCTCTATGCATTGTATTTGCATGTGCACAAATTCAGTTGAAGATTATATCATTTAGGTTATTTTTTGTTATTCTAGTTGTACAAACTGTCATTCAGACAACATGTTTAAATTGTCATTCATACACCCCTTTAAGACCTGCAGTTCAGTCTGTCATCTTGTTCGTCGTCTCGTTTTTAGTGTTTTTAATGTGTTTTGAACCTATTTAAAGCTCCATTTCTTTAGTTTTTAAAGTATGCTTTGACTGTAATAGTTAGATGATAGTCCTGTTTAACATTAAGACTACAAGTTAGATTGTTTTAGATTAGTTATTAAAGTTTTATCCTTTCACCTTGAACATGTTTTGAGTTATGTTATGTTTTGTTTCTGATTCCTTTTTTTACTAATACTGTTGTACTATTTTGTAATCATGCCTTTGGATTGATTTATCCGTTTGCATGTAAAACTTAGAATTAGATGTGTTATCCTTAGGAAAGTACAATAGTACCTTGTAGATTGTCCATAGCTGTAGGAACTGTTCCTTTTTCACTGTGTGATTACCGAAAGAGACTTGTAGGATAGAGTTCAAAGTTTTCTTTATTAAGTTTTCTACTTGCTTCTCTTATTAAGTTTTATTTATTAAGTTTTCTACTTGTTTCTCTTATTAAGTTTTCTACTCACTTATAAGTTAAGTCTTCCTTGGATCCTAGTCTTTCACTTGAGAATTTTGTTGTTGATAGTATCCTTTTTTCAGTCTAAAGTTATTTGCTTATAAAATAAATTATCAATCTAATTGTTGTTGCTATGTTTCCAATATAAACCTTCTTCGCATAATTAGTTCTTGAAATTATTCAATAAACCTTACTAGAAAGAGTAGTTTTTTTTCTTGTATAGAAGTAGTATTGTATATATCTGTATTCTTTAGTAATTGTTTATAGAGTGGAGTAGTGTATTTTTGATACTCTGATCTAGTATTCTGTTCTAGTTCAATTACCTTAATAGTTGAATTCTTAGGAGTTTGACTAAGTTTTTCATTTTGAAAGATCTTTCGATCTTTTGTTTGTTAAAATATTTCCACGACACCATAGGAATCCCTCTACCTTCGCATATATTTTGTGTCAACTCTAAGCCTAACAACCCCGGTTGATAATTAAATATTAGGTGAATTAATCAAAACGATATAACACCCAACATTTTGGCGTCGTTGTTGGGGAGTTGTTCAGTAACGTAGAATAGATAGAATTCTTTATGAAGTTTAGTAATAGGCTGGTGGCGGGGGAGCGGTAAGACGAGAGGTAAGAACCGACGCGTCTGTTATAATAGGCGCCCCCAAATCCATCAATAGTAGTAGCATAGGTTTTTATTTAGTTTAAGTTTTCCATGAGCAGGCTTAGAGATCCTCAAGGTAGATTTGTTAAGATAGGAAAACTTATTGAAATTCCTACTAACTTTTACAGGGGACGTAATACCCCAACTACTAACTCAGCAGAAAGGTATTGAAAGACACCTAGCAGAAGTAGTTCTACCCCGAAACCTAAGGAGACTATCTCAGGAGATCTTACCAGGGAAGCCATAGAAGGAGAAGGAACCTTGGCACGAGGTCCTAAGGACCTCATTCCTGAGGAAGTTCAAGAGGATCAGCCACTAGGAACCTCTAATCCTCCACTAGTCTTGAATCCAAATAATACAACTTTTTCACTAGTAGGAGATCCGAATTTCATTGACTTTGTTGATCCTAACCAGGTAAAAGATCTCTTTGGAAACCCCGTAGATACAGTTATCTCACAAATTGAACCATCCACAATAGAACCTACTTTTCCTCTAGGATTCAATAAAAACACGGTTGATCAGAGGAAGATCTCTCCCGAAAAAGAACATTGGGACGCCCCATTATCACCTCGAAAGGAGCCTCCTAGGTATATTTACGTCAGAAACCCAGCCTATATGGAGAGATGGGGAGAGAACGAAGATCATGATGAAGTTAGAAATGATGAAGGAGAAGAAGAAAATCGAACTGAGGCTACCTTCGGGTTTCCTATTTTAGACACTGTACAGGATGTAACTATGAAAAACATCCCTCCTTCCTCCTTACCTACTTTCTATTGAAAAAGTAATGAGGACCCTGACACATTTATGTTCAAGTTCGATATCCTTTGTAGGAGCTATAATTATCTACAAGATGCTCACAAACTAAAACTTTTTCCCGCTACACTAAAAGATTATGCCTTGAGATGGTTCATGGGATTAGGTGAATCCACTATCAAGACTTGGGATGATATGAAAACCTCTTTTTTGTGAAAATATCAAGAGTATTGCAAACCTAAGGACTCTCGACATGATATATTCAAGATACAACAATTTGAAGATGAAAGCCTATAGGATTATCTCGAAAGGTTTGTTTATACATTACATAAATCAAAATATAGTGACCTCCGAGAAGATGTAGTACTTACACTTTTCCTTAAAGGGATCTCCAAGGACTTGATAGAAAGTCTTAATTTCATGGTAGCTGGCGATATTTCTCATAAAACCTTTGCACAAATCGGTGAGACGTGTAAAAATTATTCTAGAAGTAGGGGGGAAATTGGGAAAAACTTCTGGGAGCCTTATAGTAGAAATGTAAGAGGAAACATTCCCAGTTTAGGTGAAGTTACAAGGATAGAGTTAGGAAACCTATTGGATAATTTCAAGACTGATATCTTAGGAGCAATGGGTTCTCAACTAGATGCTTTACAAGCCAAGAAAAGGCAGGATGAAGAACAAGCAATAATGAGCATTTTTTGTCCAAGATGTAGGACCAAACATCCCCAAAGGGAATGTCCATTAAACAACATCTCCATATGTCACATCTATATGGAGGAACATCCAACAGATAATTGCCCGTCATTGCTTGGGTTGCAAGTCATCTATAAGAGTGGGGATGTAGGTGAAACATCTAGGAGGCCTCCTTGGAAACCTAGAGACCAACCAACATACCAGAATTTTCCACCACAACTCCCACTCTATTATCCTCCATGCCAACCACCTCAATAATGGAACACCTCAAGTTGGCAGAATTGGCCATCTCAGTACCCTCCTCCTCAATTTCTGCAGCACCAATATTGGTCACAATGGTGGAGAGGACAACCATACCCCCAGTCATAACCTGTCTCTGCACCTAATCATTCTTATCCTCAGCACCAAACAAATTTCTAGCAAATTTCGCCTGGATTTTTGCCTCTAGTTCCTCTCATCGCACAACAACGTCATCACTTCCAGAATACAAACCCTCCTCGACTGACATTATTGCTTGCACAACCGATACCTAACCCAAATAATAACCAACTCAATCTCTTAACAACATTGAGTTCCAAACTCTTCCATCATACCTTATTTCCACTGTACCTGTACATGAGATTCAATTACGATCTGGAAGAGTTATGAATGACAAACCCCAGTCATCAGTCATCATTCATGAGGAAAATGAAGAAGAAGAGAATTCAAATGAACCCGTGAATGATGCCATTTTGGAGGATGTGAACATTTCGAAGATTCTAGTACACACCATCCTCCATAAGAACCCATTCAGGAGCAAAGAGTTCCTCCATTTCCGGAAAGACTAGTAATAGAAAAACCTGTAGTTCATCCTGAGTATGACATTTTGAATGAATTAAAGAATATTTGTGTCAAAATTCCTCTATTACAAGCTATCAAGGACATACCGATCTATAGCAAGGTAATAAAGGAACTATGCATTAAATGCCCAGGGAAGAAGCAAAAGGACCCTCTCACAATTCATGTTATAGGAGAGATGTCTGAATGTATGAAAGATCAATCCCGGATTGCAAAATATAAAAATCCAGGAGCCCCAGTAGTGACTGTAGTTGTAAACAATACCGCCATAGAAAATACATTAATCGATTTAGGATCTGCCATCAACATGATGGCCACTGTAGTTTTAGAAGTTTTATAGTTGGGACAATTTCTCTGACCTACCCCTTCCATCCTAGAACTAGCAGACCGTACTACGGTAAAACCTGCTGGAGTCCTGGATGACATTATTGTATTAGCGGCCTCATGGGAATACCCTGTCAACTTTATGGTCATAGAATCAAAGGATCCTTCTAAAGGCAATGCTATTATCTTGGGAAGACCATGGTTAGCTATTGCAAATGCTTTTATAGGATGTAGGGATGGAGAGATGACTATTTCCAATGGGTTGTATACACAGAGACTTATTTTATACCCCCCAGCACAACAAATAACTGAAAACTCATGGTGGTTAAATTTTTCTTTCTGGGATGAGGACTTTGATGACCTCTCCCCCCCTAGTTATTTCTCCTGGGCACTTCAGGAGCAGACCACTGAGAATGTATTAAACCAGTTTGTTTCTTCAACAACTTGTATAGATTTTCCTTAGTCTTTTGTTCAATTCGATCAGATTTTTGGAGACGATTTCCAAGAGAATATGGCTCTCTCAACATTTACGGAGACACCTTGTGTCTTCACAATTGAAGAGCATACAGGACCCTATACCATACCTTGTGAAGTTGGCCCTGAAAAATTTCTACATATAAACGCAGGGTTAAGTGAAAACCAACAAGCATAGTTGCTTGAGGTTCTTAAAAAACAAGTTGGAGCATTTGCATGGGAATACAATGATATGAAGGGTATACACCCTGACACTTGTACTCACCATATTTATATGGATCCAAACATTTCACCTGTAAGGAAGCCTTAGAGGAGGATGAATCCTGCTCTAAAGGATATAGTAAAAGAAGAATTACAAAAACTCCTCAATGTTGGTTTCATCTATCCTATCTCCGATAGTAAATGTGTGTCTCCTCTAGTGGTAGTCCCAAAGAAAGTCACAGGGAAATGGTGCATTTGTGTTGATTTTAGAGAGCTAAACAAAGCCACACTTAAAGACTACTTTCTTTACCTTTTATTGATTAAGTGTTAGATACCCTGTCAGGTAAACAATATTTTTCCTTTCTTGACTGATATAGTGGATACAACCAGATTTTAATAGCACATGAAGATCAAGACAAGGCCACTTTTACATGCCCTTGGGGAACATATGCTTATAGAGTTTTTCCATTTGGCTTATGTAATACACCTGCCACTTTTCAACGAGCAGTCTTAGGAATTTTTTTCTGATCTTATGCATGACTGTGTGGAGGTATACATGGATGATTTTACAGCCTATGGTAATACCTTTCAAGAGGCTCTTGACAACCTCGAGAAGGTCTTGATCCGATGTCAAGAAACGAATTTAGCCGTTAGTCATGAAAAATGTAAAATGTTACTGACAGAAGGTATAGTTTTAGGACACCATATTTCCTCCCAAGGAACTAAGGTAGATCCCGCTAAGATCGAAGTAATTGTTGGCCTTCCCTCTCCAAAAACTCAAAAAGAGGTAAGAAGTTTTCTTGGTCATGCAAGCTATTACCATCGCTTTATTGAAAGTTTTACTAAAATAGTTGCACCGATGTTTAAATTGCTTACAAAGGATGTAGAATTCCAGTGGATAGAATCTTGTCAAAATGATTTTGAAATTTTAAAAGCTAAACTATCGGTGGCACCAATACTCAGGGGTCCCGATTGGTCCCTTCCTTTTCATATATCCATCGATGCCTCTGATACGGCCATAGGAGGAGTCCTGGGGAAAAAGGAGGGACAAGCACCTTATGCCATTTATTTTATTAGCAAGAATTTGACTCCTGCTGAACTGAATTACATTGTTACTAAAAAAAGAATTTTTGGTAGTAGTTTATTCTATTAATAAATTTTTCCATTACATTACAAGTTACGAAGTTTTTGTGCATACCAATCACTCTGCCATTATATTTTTAATGAATAAACCAATTACCAATGGTAGAGTTACCCGGTGGCTTCTTCTATTGCAAGAGTTTAACATCACCGTCATTGACCGACCTGGTAAAGAAAATCTAGTAGCAGATTTCCTTTCCCATATTCAACATGAATACGGTACTAAACCGGTTGACGACACTTTTCCTGATGAACATCTATTTGTTGTATCTGTTCAAACCCCTTGGTTTGTAGATATTGACAATTATTTAGCAACTGGGAAATTACCAAATCACTTGTCCCCACCTGAAAAGAGTCGTATTATAGTACAAAGCTCTAATTATTCTTGGGTTGATAACGATCTCTTTGGTACTGGCCTAGATCTTATTATTAGACGATGCGTACGGGAAGATGAAATGACAGATATCCTCCATGCATGCCATGATGGACCATGTGGAGGACATTTTTCTGATAAGCAGACAACATATAAAGTACTGCACTCAGGTTATTACTGGCCAAGCATTTTCAAGGATACTACCAAATATGTCAAAGGATGCGATAGTTACCAAAGAATGGGTAGACCTACGTCATCTGATCAGATGCCCTTACAACCTTAGGTCATGATTGAGCCTTTTGAGAAATGGGCTCTTGATTTTGTAGGACCACTTTCTCCCATGTCTCGTAAAAATAAGTATATCATGGTTTGCACGGACTATGTCACCAAATGGGTAGAAGCTAAAGCTTTGTTTAGGGCTACAGAGAAATCAATGGTAGAATTCATATATGAAGAAATATTCACCCGATTTGGTGTACCTAGACAAATTGTCACAGACCAAGGTTCCCAATTTACTTCTAAATTAATGAAAGAACTTACTACGAAGTATGGCATCCAACATTGCAAGCCTTCACCTTATCACCCTCGGGCTAATGGCCAGGTAGAATCTACCAATAAAGTATTAGAATCCATTTTAACCAAAACCATTCACTTACATCATAAAGATTGGGTAGATAGATTCCCAAATGCCTTATGGGCCTATAGGATGACATGGAGAAACACTACCGGACATACCCCCCATGAGTTAGTATATGGCAAACAAGTCCTTTTACCTATTGAATTTCAAGTTAAGACCTTTCGTATGGAAACACAATTAGGCATGGATTTGGAGGAAGCACAAAAACAACGAGTGTTATAGATTAATGAGTTAGATGAGATTAGACAAGATGCACTCCAAAGAACCATGCTAATACAGAATCAACGAAATAAATGGCATGATAAGTTTATTAAGCAAGAGCAATTTAATACTGGAGATTGGGCACTACTATTTGACTCACGGTTTAAAAAATTTAAAGGAAAGTTAACTACCCGTTGGATGGGCCCATATGAAGTAGTTAAAACTTTTGACAAAGGGTCAGTAGAAATTAAGACAATTGATGGTTCACAAGTTTCCTTTGTAGTAAATGGACACAAACTTAGACTTTATCACGAACCAACATCTAAACAAGATTTCATACAGAATGTTTTGCAGCAGAAGGAAATGGAATTGGTTGAAGGGGAAGTTATTCCTCCTCCTCCTGATCCTTAAAAAAGTATTTTGGGTTATCATCACTTGTATATATGTAAATATGTGTTTGTTTCTTTGAATAAATAAGAGTCATTTCTGACAAATTGCTTACAAGGGATTCTTTTTCTTTCTATAATGTTATATATGTTTTCATGAATAATTTTTTTTCCTGTGGGGAACATTACTTATCTTTTATGAAGAAGAAGGAATGTAAGGACAAGAACAACTTTAAGTTATTCTCTTTTGACATGATCTATGGTTAAGGCCATTATGAAAAGTTACTTATGAGTTTACTTTACAAAATTGAATTATGTGTTTAGCAGGACTTGATACGCTCTAGTACCAATCAACTTCCATATAGTTAATATCATTATACAAGGCAAACCCGACGGGGTACTGAACAGGCCTGTTGGCAGCGGGTCAATGCTAAGTAATAACTTAAAACAAGGAAGCTCGATAAATGCAAGTAAACCTGTCGGGGTATTGAACAGGCTCGTTGGCAGCGGGACTATGCTTGCATGGTACCAAGGTAAACCCGTCGGGATACTGAACAAGCCTACTAGCAGGGGGGCAACATCGGGTAAAAGAGATCTGGTTAATGCACCACTATGTACATGGTTCATAGAACAATGATAATATAAAGAAAAAAATTCGGAGTTTATGAATATACATGTCAAGGCCAATTGTTTATAATGTCATTTGAGAATGGCAGTAAGTTGGGCTTGGGCATGACCATCCAATTCAACAAATACCTAGTATGTCATTATCCTAGAAATGGGACCCATAGCTGTAAATCTCACACACTCCAGGGTAAACTTAAAATATTTTGTGATGACAAGATATCTTTAAAATGAGGCATGGATGACTAGCTTTTCCTATGGCATTCTTTTGGTTATATTATCATCATTCGAGTGGTATTTCTAAGCACTGTTATATTTTTTTTATGAATATACATATTTGAATAATTTCCATTTACTAGTTAGTTTTTCTTTTTCTTACAAAATAATAACAGTATGATAGAAATCTTTATTTCATTATCTCGAACAATCAATTTTTCTTTCTTGTATGGCTTGAGGACACACCATATCTTTGGTTTGGGGGAGGATTAGGAAAGATTAGACTGTTTTTATTTTCATTATTTATGACAGATCTATTTATCTCTGACAAATGATAAGTGTTTTCAGGATAATGTAAGCAGTGGAACTTGGTTATAGCATGAAGCATATTTTCACAGAAAAATCAATATGGAGCACTGTATGAAGGATTGAATGATGGTCCAAATGAAATACCAAATGACGATCTAAATAAAACATTGTGATATTATAGTACTTATGATTAAAATTTGCTAACCAAATTTTGTTTTTTTGGCAAATAGTTTTTACCTCCATGTGGACGCGATTTGACCTTATAAGCTTTTTAGTCATCATTTCACTATTAGCAACCCTATCCTCTTACCCAATCATGCATGTAAACTATCAAATGACCGATCTTCTTGTTAATCAAGATTATTATAATTGTAAATGCAATTTATGCCTCCGTGTCATACATTCAACTTGTCCAAAGTTTTACTTTGGACATGGTTGAACTAATTACAAACCTTATGAACTTGCTCATTAATGCATATGCCTGTTAATGGCACACGTCTCAAGGTTCGCTATGATAGCATGATCTCTTAAAGCAGGCTGAACTTCTTGCTATTCCATCGTTTTCATCACCATCATTTCTGTAGAGCTGTTTCGACCACTTTCTTATTATACCCTCTACAAAAATCATGTATCCTAACTGTTGAACAATGCCGAATTGTTTCAAACCTGAGAGCTATCAAGTTAAGACTATCGAAGAACTCAACAAAGTCATTAAATATTCATACAACATTTGACATGAAAGACGTGCTATTTTAAAAGCACAAGCCAAAAGACCGAAGTTTAAATCACCTCTTTCATCTGCCAAGTCGAAGGCAGCTGCCAGCGCAGCTCCGCCTTCTTCCTAAGTTATCTTCTTCTTTTTTGATGGACCTGGCATTTCTCCAATTTGGGGGAATGTTAATCCCAGTTTTGTCATCATTTTAGGCAGTTAAATTACGCGTTTAAACATATGTTTCGTCATCTTTTTGCATATTTTCTGTCATGCAGCTCACTATTTAGCCCCAGGTACGAATGAATTTAAGATTTATGTAAAATCTGTTTATTATTATCATTTCAGGATTTTATAGATTAAAATTGACATTATTTGGCATTTTGATATATCAATTTATGTATGCATTTGTTTGCAGGTTATAGTCTTTGGACGAGCTAACAACAAACATGCATTCTACTAGATATGCGCATAACATGTCTAGCTTACCATCCAACTCGCTAATTAGACTGCGCGATACTCGTTGGCAGGTTTCCAGGCATTAAAACATTATCATGAGATTGTTATTGCAGATCATAGTCTTTAGCGCGCCAACAAACAGACAACGCATTCATCTTGGATATGCGTAGAGCATATCTAGCTCACTGTCCAGCTCACCGTTCAGTTCGTCGAGCCAACCGCGCGTTGTTGATAAGAGATTCCTGGGTGTTAAAGCATGGAAACTGTTTATTGTCCACATGTATGGGTGATAGCATGGCTCTCATTCTAGAAGACTCGCCAGCAACCTCCTTTGATCGACACCACACCACCAGTCCATGCTAAGAAGGACCCTCACACCACATCACCACCATGAAGAACTAACACGCAATGGAAAAGGAAGAACGTTGTGTGTTGGCGTTCGATCAGTTGATAGCAGTAATGGTTGACTAAATTTAGAGAGCAGCCGAACACTAAAGGGTTGACCTGCTCACCTATGTAAACATTATGTATATAAACGCCTCCACACGAAGAGCTAAGGGATTGATCAATTCATTAGTGAGACAGCCAGTTTTTAAGAGAAGAACTCTGTAACTCTGTTCCTTATTTTTAATAAAAGCTCTATGTTCTGTTGTTCATGATTGTGTTCATGTAAGCGTTAGCCATGCATCACCCTTGATTGATGAGAGGGCCCCTCATCAACCATCGGTTTATTTTCTTGTGTAATTTTGTTATCTTTTCTTTTGTAGTTAGTATAGTTTGATTTCTAGTTTGTTTTCATTCAAATTACTGTAAATGTTTATTTCATTGTTTTCTGTAATGCATTAATATAGTTTTATTTCCGAAGTTAAATAGCTAGTTGCACGCATAGTTTGCTTTCAATCTACTTTCCAGTCATTTCATTTACAGTTTTACTGTTCAGTTTTATATTGATAAGTATATAGAATAGATTGCTTTAATCAAGTTATAATAGATTCAATTCTGTTTATTTCCTTTCTGTTATAAGTTCATTCGAGTTAAATTCCAGTTTGTTTCTTAGTGTAATACACAATGATGTCTTTTTATGAATTAGTTTAAGATTATTTCGCTGTCAAATTTGATCATTAAGTAGGTTTATTTACTGCTTCTATGCATTGTATTTGCACGTGCACAAATTCAACTGAAGATTAGATCATTTAGGTTATTTTCTGTTATTCTAGTTGTGCAGACTATCATTCAAACAACCTATTTAAACTATCATTCAACCACCCCTTTTAGACATGCAGTTCAGTCTGTCACCCAGTCCGCCATTTCGTTTTTAGTGTTTTTGATGTGTTTTGAACCTATTTAAAGCTCCGTTTCTTTAGTTTTTAAAGTATGCTTTGACTGTAATAGTTAGATAATAGTCCTATTTAACATTAAGGCTAAAAGTTAGATTGTTTTAGATTACTTATTAAAGTTTTGTCCTTTCACCTTGAACATGTTTTGAGTTATGTTATGTTTTGTTTCTTTTGTTTGTTTTTTATTCCTTTTTTTACTAATACTGTTGTACTATTTTGTAATCGTGCCTTTGGATTGATTTATCTGTTTGCATGTAAAACTTAGCATTAGATGTGTTATCCTTAGGAAAGTATACTAGTACCTTGTAGATTGTCCATAGCAGTAGGAACTGTTCATTTTTCACCGTGTGATTACCGAAAGAGACTTGTAGGATAGAATTCAAAGTTTTCTTTATTAAGTTTTCTACTTGCTTCTCTTATTAAGTTTTCTACTCACTTATAAGTTAGGTCTTCCTTGCATCCTAGTCTTTCACTTGAGAAGTTAGTTGTTGATAGTATCCTTTTTCAGTCTAAAGTTATTTGCTTAATAAAATAAATTATCAATCTAATTGTTGTTGCTATGTTTCCAATATAAACCTTCTACGCATAATTAGTTCTTGAAATTATTCAATAAACCTTACTAGAAAGAGTAGTTTTTTTTTCTTGTATATAAGTAGTATTGTATATATATTTATTCTTTAGTAATTGTTTATAGAGTAGAGTAATGTATTTTTGATACTCTGATCTAGTATTATGTTCCGATTCAATTACCTTAATAGTTGAATTCTTAGGATTTTGACTCGGTTTTTCATTTTGAAAAATCTTTCGATCTTTTGTTTGTTAAAATATTTGCACGACACCATAGGAATCCCTCTACCTTCGCATATATTTTGTGTCAACTCTAAGCCTACCAACCCCGGTCAATAATTAAATATTAGGTGAATTAATCAAGATGACATAACACCAAACGACACGCATGGAAGAAATTATTTGTAAATCCATTCGACCCTGGGGCTTTGTCATTTTTGAGATGTTTGACCGCTTCTTCTAGCTCAGTCATCTCGATGGGTCTGAGCAGGAGATCATTTTGTTCTTGGGTGACCAGAGAGGGGATGTTATCAAGGATCTCCTTTCTCTCGTCTTCTTTGTCGATGGCAGGCACCTTCATGAGATGTTTGAAGTGCTCGATGAGCGTACCCTCCAGATCCTCTTGCTTCTCGACCTCATTGCCGTTGTCAGTATTTAGTCTTATGATTATGTTGGCTTGCCTGTGTTGTAGGGTGGCTTTGAAGAAGAAGGACGAGTTTCTTTCCCCTTCCCTAAGCCAAAGATTCCTGGATTTGGTTCTCCAAAGGATTTGCTCTTGCCGATCCCTAGCTTCCAAGGCTTCCAACAGGTCTTTTTCTTCCTTCTTTATGGAGTCATTATATCCCTCTTTCATGACGGTTCTTTGAATGGTTTCAAGTTGGCTTTCGATTTGTTGCTTCTCTAGATGAATGTTTCCGAAGTGATCCTTATTCCAGAGTTTAATTTTCTCTTTGATGAATTTCAGTTTTTGCTGGAATTTGTACATGAGAGTACCTACAGGAGGTTGGAATTCACTCCACCACTATTGTAAGAGAGGATGAAAGTCAGGATGCGCAAGCCATAACTTTTCGAATATGAAGGGCCTCCTCAGATGCTCTCCAATTCTGTTCCAGCTAAGACTAACGGGCCAATGAACTGATCCTGCAGCCGAGAGAATGAGTGCCGAGATGTCAACGCCTCCAGAGAGTATGGAGTTTGAAATGAGGAAGCGATATAATCTAGAGGCTATGTGCTTGTCTCCAGAGAATTTGTTGTTCCAAGTGAAGAGGTTGTTGGGTGTGCTGACGTCTATTAGAGCAAGCTCGTTGATCAGGGTGTCGAAGGCCATATTGATAGGATTTAGAGAGCAGATTCCTCCTTTTTTCTCCCTGAGATTGAGAATAAGATTGAAGTCCCCCCCAGTATCTAGTTATTTTTCACGACCCATTAACTAAGTTTTTCCAGAGAAGGAAGAAATGAGTGCTTTGGCGTAAGCGAGAAGGGTCCGTAGACGTTGGTTAGGATTCCCTTGAGGCTTGTTCCAAGGATGTGAAAATCAACAGAGATGGTGTGGTGGGTAGCCAAGAAGTTGGAGAATTGGATTTCCATGGGATTCCAGATGATACCCAGGCCTCCAGTAGCGGCGTTGGTATCGATAGCAATGGAATCGCATCCTTTCCACACTTTGGCCACGGTGGATTTAAAAGCTTCCTCTGTGCATTTGGTTTCTTGTATGAACACGACCATGGGCTTTTTAGTGGCTATTTTCCTACGGAGCAGACGCTTTTTCTGAGGTGCATTGCAACCTCTTATGTTCTAGGTTGTAAGTTTCATTGTGAAAGATTGCATGGTAGGGAAAAGGCCGCCTCTATGGTTGGGAATTGTCTTGATGCAACCAATTTCTCCCTGATATCCTTGATCCTTTGCGGATTATTTCTTCTTCCTCTCCTTTCATTTCTTGC
The DNA here is from genome assembly GCA_001517045.1 of Pseudotsuga menziesii. NCBI lineage: Eukaryota > Viridiplantae > Streptophyta > Pinopsida > Pinales > Pinaceae > Pseudotsuga > Pseudotsuga menziesii. The sequence goes on from LPNX010894333.1 coordinate 47,388, forward strand.
TTTTTTAATGGTTTCATGAATTTTTGCTCCAGGATTTTCAATTCCTACCCCTAGGGTTTTTTCTTTTCTAGTTTTGATGATGGCTTCCTTAAGCAGTACCACCTGTTGCGAAGGGATAATTCCTTGCACTGGGTCTTGAACAACTTTTTCTAATCCATCTAGATCTAGATCTCTAATGTCCATCTCATCCTGATCCTCCTCCATCAGATCCATTTCTCAGCTTGAATTCGAGAAAAGTTGCTTTCCTTCTTTATCTGCCTCTATGTCGTTATTGGGTTGAACTGGATCTTCCTTTTCTGAGATGTCATGCATATGTTCTGATTGTAGAACATCAAAATAATTAGTGGAGATGGGTTTTTTGTTTACCTTTGGCCCTTGATTTCTCGTTGTCATTCTTTTTTTCCCTGCTACCTTGGTGAAGCCGTTTGCATCCTTGATATCTTTGCCTTTCTGTTGATTGTTTGGGTTGTTCTCTGGGCAATCCCTAAGCAAGTGTCCATGCTCATGAAAACGCCTGCATCTGAAGGGTATTTGTTCATAGTAAAGGGATTGGAACCAGTCCTCGTCATCCCAACTTAGGTTGATCCCTTCACGGAGGTATTTCATTATGTCCATGTAAACACATATCTGAGCATAGGAGGTGCACGTCCTTTTTTTGTTTGCTCTGCTATTTTGACAAATTCTCCAATTGTGTTGCCTGAATCTTTTAGTATATTCTCGTATCAGTACTCCGAGGGGAGGGAATATAATCTGATCCAGATCGGTATGAAGGTGAGATCTTCCTTTTCTGGTCTAAACCTCTCCTTCTAGGGTTTCAGAAAGAGACATGCCGAGTTGAAGAAGTATGGCCCTCCCTCAAAGATGTGATTTCTATCATCAAGATTTAGAAAGACCACTGTGAAGAAACCTTTTGCTCCAAGATGAAGGTCAAAGTGTGCTTGGGGTTTCCAAGTCACGTTGATCCAACATAGCAGAGCTTTCTTTGAAGGCCAAATACCAAGAAATTTTCTAACGAGGACATGATCCTTCATGTGTTGGATGTGTGCTCGAAGGCCCTCCGTGCAGATCTGCATGGTAGGGATTTCCTTTGCTTTTGGAGTGCATTTTCCGGTTTTCGCCATGGGCGTTGATCCCTGCTGCTATTTTTTCTCCTCCTCTTTTTTGTTGTTAGCTATGCTTGACCCAATTGCTTTCTGAGGGGTTTCCCCTTCGATTTCTTGGGTTTCGTCTTGGGAGGGGTTGGGATCCCCCCCGTGGAATCCCACATCTAGCGCCTTCACTTTCCACTACGTGTAGGAAGTGTTCTGTCGATTTGCCAGAGGTTGCAGATTACCAATCTGCTCCCTACAGAGCTTGAATCGTGCGTCGTTAGGCACAGAGCCTCATGAGCTTCGTCACCGCCGTCCTCCCTCAATCACCGTCGCCATGAGCTCTCCGCCTTCGTCGTTAAGTCATTCTTCTTTATTAACACTTAGTTAACTTCTTTTAACTGAGCTCTTTTTTATGACATTACCGAAATGATCAACTTGAGTTCTCCTTAATTAATTAAAGTATTCATTTGTTAATATTTACTTGGAGTTTAACAATTGAGATCTCCTTAATTCAATGAATTCTTTATCATGAACAATTCGAATAAGTCATTCTTCTTTATTAACACTTAGTTAACTTCTTTTAACTGAGCTCTTTTTTATGACATTACCGAAATGATCAACTTGAGTTCTCCTTAATTAATTAAA
>LPNX010894333.1:49297-64107 GCA_001517045.1 Pseudotsuga menziesii
ATTCTCTCTATCCTCAATGCCTCTTATCTTTATCTCTCATCTTATCTGCATGGTCCATATGTGTCGACTTTAATTTATCTATCATATCATTTATATTAAGGAGATTTGTCCAATCATGTAATCATATCATTCTACTATCGTTTCAAGTGATCTTATGCTAAAGTAATTCACTCTAGAGGTGACCAGTCTGTAGAGGAGACTTAATAGCTAGACCATGGTTAGTAGTATGTCACACACCATGCATGTTTCAACTAGCAAAGCATTACCTCTACACATGAGCTCCACCTCAACACATGAGGATCCGACTCGATACGCAACTCCTTAGCCTTGTCCAACAAGAATATACAACATTGTCACTTTGACATATCAAAGCATTCACCTCAACACATGAGGATTAACCTTTACACATAAGGCCTAGTCATTCTTCAGTCCAACTCAAGATTCTACTCCAAGTTTCCTGAGTCCAACACAGGATCCCTAAAGCACTACCTCAACACACGAGGCCCAATCCTGGTGCAAAAGATTGGCTTGGAGAATGACTCGTGATGTTGTAACTTTAACAACTTTCATGTGATTCGAATGACTTGTCTACAAGACTCCCATGACGTTATTTTATCTCTTGCTTCGCGGATGATGGATATAGATTTAATTTCACTTGTTAAATCCCTTTCTTATCAACTGATTTGAGGGACAATTTCAACATACTTTTTGTGCTCTGATTATCATTGGTTTATTTTTTATAGTTGTTACGATGATATAAATGGTACTCCTATTGAAGATGTATGGATCCTCCGTGTTTTTAATATTCTACAACTCTTTTGACAATATGTATGCTTTAGATAGGCCTGCTGACTATTCGAGACAACTATATATGATGTAGGCTATTGTTATGTCGATCTTAACATATATTTTCCTAAAAAAAATAGTTTTCTTTCAAGTTATGAAAGAAAAAAAATAAATATATATATATATATATATATTTGATGAAATGGTTTGCCCTACCTCCTTTAAATGGTTTATCACTTTAGAAGGTTACCAGGTCGTGACAAGTGAATAAAAAGAGTAGAACAAAACAATTATAAGATTCAAACTTCTTGCAAAGACACATATAGATATAATAATAATCTATTTTTAAGGTCACCGCGAAGCCAAACACAAATTTGGTGTATGAGACCCCCTTTTTTGTGAGACAAAGGACCCACCTCTGTAAGAAGATACATACTCTTAACTATTAAGAAACACATACTCTTGACCATTATATGGCCTCGTCGAAACATTACTTTATGTGAAAATCAGTAAGACAAAGAATTATTTCTTATCACATAAATACGTTCATATTACGAAATGATTTAGTCAAACCCCCTTGCCTAGAACAATTAAAAACCAATTTAATTACACAAAAGGGAGAGCAGAGTCAGAGTCAGAGTCAATGCAATGTTTTATTTCTGGTTCTTCGCTCGCTGGTGAGAGGGAAGGAGCGAGGGAGAAAAGGAGAGCAGGAGCGATCGAAAAAAGGAGAGCAGGAGCAATGGCGAAGGAGGCAATGGGCGTGTCAGTGGTGGTGGGATTTGTGCTAATGTTGTTAATGGCCACTGCGGTAAGGGGGAGGTGGGAACCGGAGGAAGAAGAGGAGGAACTTGTGAACATGCAGGGTAGGTCCAAGGCCGGAGTCATCCACCTGGACGACTCTTCGCTCGAGCGCTTCGCCGTGAAGGCCAAGTCCAGATCGTATTCCCTCGTTATTTTCTTCGATGCCGTACAGCTGCGGGAGAAGCCGGAGCTCCGCCTTGATCTGCTGCGCACCGAGTTCGAACTGGTGGCGTCCGCCTTCATAAACAACAACCGTGGCCAACCCTCGGCCAACAAGGTCTTCTTCTGCGACATTGAATTCGGAGCATCTCAGGCGAGCTTCGGAAAATTCGGGGTGAATACGCTGCCCCACATCCGCCATGTTGGCCCCGGGAACACTATACTGAAGGACGCGGAGTCGATGGAGCAGAACGAGATGGCGAGAACGGCAGAGGGCATTGCTGCATTTGTGGAATCGAAAACCAAGTTCCGCGTGGGGCCGATCGAGCGGCCGCCGCCGGTTTCAAAGAAGCAGGTGGTCTTTGTTTGCGGGGTTTTGGTCTTGGCTGCCCCCTTTGTTATCAAGAGGATCTTGACGCAGGACACGCCCTTGCATGAGCCCAAGGTTTGGCTGGCCTCAGCAGTTTTCATCTATTTTTTCAGCGTCTCAGGTGCTATGCACAACATAATTCGGAAGATGCCACTGTTCATGGCTGACAGGAACGATCCCAATAAATTGGTCTTCTTTATCCAGGGCTCCGGCGTTCAGCTTGGCGCCGAGGGTTTTGCAGTAGGGTTTTTGTATACGCTAGTAGGGTTGCTGCTGGCCTTTGTCACGCATTTTCTGGTTTATGTGAAGAGCCAGAATGCCCAGAGGCTGCTCATGCTGATCATAATGGCCGTCTCCTTCTGGGCGGTGAAGAAGGTCATATCTTTGGATAATTGGAAGACTGGCTACGGGATCCATGGCTTCTGGCCCTCTGCTTGGGAGTGACTGGAGCTTCGAACTGCTCCCAGGTTTTTGTCTGCTCCATCGAACCCTTTTTGCTACACATTGGAGTCTTGTAATTCTTGCGTTGTCATTGCTTTTAAATAAATATTTTTTCTATGGTAGGTGCTGCTCATATTTTAGTTTAAACTTTGAAGGTGTGTGAGAGATATGTTCTGTATGGCATTTGTTTCTGTATTCACCAGATTCTTTGACTTGTTCATATAACAAATTAGAGAAGATCGTTGAATGGACAGGACAAGCTTCTTTACAACATTACATGCATAATCTAATTATGAAATACTGGTCAATGTTGACTTCCCTGTACTCAAACTCTTTACCTGCATTGTATGAGCCCTCTTTTGTTTCTTGCCAAGGTTTTTCCTTCAACGAGCATCATGTGGAATGTGTTTAAAAATAGTGTACAGCATGAAGTAGAGTGCTCTACATCCCGGGGTGGTGGGATATCTCTGTGTTACATGTGTGTGAGCGTGGGGTTTTAAAGAAAAAACTAGAATTTTGTCGGATACAAAGCGAGTTAAATGGCAAATTGAGTTATTCATGCAGCTATGCAGAGTTCTTTTACAAGTTTAAAAAACAAATGGGAAGACTCTTTTTTATAACTTAATAAATATAAAATATTCAGTCTAGATATCTAACTTGACATATTTTTGGGTCAAATTTGAAGTTAAAAGATTATTTGTATCCGTCTTTTGTTTTCATATATGAAGCTTTGTTTTAAAAATTGGTGAACTAGGACTCAGAATCAGTCAAGTTGACCATCCATTGAGCTGACTCGACATTTTAACCAGATTGGGTGTTTGATCCGGTCGGTTTGGTATCGAAGTGGTCATCTCGGCTGAATCCGACCTGAACCAGTTGAGTTGACTGTAAAAAAAACACCCTGTTCTGTTTCTTAGTAGTATATGGTGATACTAAATGGTAATATCTGTCACTTTTACTTAAATTTTTGACATTAACATTGTTTCAGGATGTTTGAGAGTGGTTCCAACCATTGAACTTCAGGTGCAAAAAGTAGAATTTTAGATCCTACTCAGAATTCAACAAACTTAATAGATTTTCAGGATTGCAAAGTTCCACCAAATTCTATCATGTACAAGGGTTTGGGATTGAGATTTAATCAAGCACATCAACCCCTCTACCTTGATGTTGGTGGTGTTGATTGTCGAACTCTTTTGTCATGACCTTAATGAAAATGTATTCTTCACTCGAGCAAAGTCACTTATTAAGCATGAGAAGCTTTTTCTGCTTATTTTTACCATTGGATTAGGAAATTTCATCAAAATTGTAGGGTGTTGAGTCATTGAAAATGTCTTTGGAGGATCAACTTTGAGATTCAAGGTAGAGCCAAGAGCTAGAGCTTAGAGGAGGGAGGCATAGGGTGCAATTGATGAATACGATTCCAATATAGGCAATGATTTGTCGACATGTATGATTTATGTTTTACATTCATTTTCATTTATTAATTTAAAGCATATATATATATATATATATATATATATATATATCGCGTTTCCGAAATTTTGGGGGGTCATGATTCCAATTTGTCCTTGTTTCCCTGTTTCGTGCAAGTTAGAATCTAACCTTAACAATAAAGCTATAAGATGAACCCTAACCTTGTGCTTTTAGGCATTCAACTAGTACTACTAGTTTAGTTGTTGAAATTTTTTCAAAACCCCAACCTGGTTTCAGTTTCAGTTTTTCATTGTTTAATGCCCAAACCTCAAGGTTAGCATGTACATACAAAATTTAATAATTTTTGCTGGAAACATAAAACACATAAGATTTCTTCCTTTTGAATTCTGAAAATTAAAAGGCAGCCCTAAATTCTTACTCGGAAATATAATTTCAGCCACACATGAAATTTTAACGCTCAGAAATTTGGTCAAATTGACCCAGGAAAAACCCCGAAGGGAAAACCTATTTGCAGAGAGATTTTTATTATTTCTTCAGAGACATATTATTCAACAAATTTCAGCAGTACTTATCTCTTCATCTCGAAAAACATGCCATCAAAAACACCCAGAAATTATGCTGTATGGAACCCAAGGAAACTGCCGCACGTGTGACTGTACGGCTGCCTCGATTTCTGTGCAAAAACTCTGCCTCAAAATTTGTTCTGCACAGTCACTGTATGCAATAAATGTTGTACGGCTGCCTCGATTTCTGTGCAAACTTAGCCACGAAAAAATTTAATAATTTTTGACTAAAAACATAAAACACATGAGATTTCTTCTTTTTGAATTCTGAAAATTAAAAGGCAGCCCTAAATTCTTACTCAGAAATATAATTTCAGCCACACATGAAATTTTAACACTCAGAATTTTGGTCAAATTGACCCAAGAAAAACCTGTTTGCTGAGAGATTTTTATTATTTCTTCAGAGACATTATTCAACAAATTTCAGCAGTACTTATCTCTTTTCACCTTGAAAAATGTGCTATCAAAAACACAGAAATTCTGCTGTATGGAACCCAAGGAAACTGCCACACGTGTGACTGTACGACTGCCTCGAATTCTGTGCAAAAACCTTGCCTCAAAATTTGTGTTGTACTGTCACTGTAGGGACATCAATAAATGCTTTACGGCTGCCTTTATTTCTGTGCAAACTCAGCCTCGAAATCTGTGCCTTCTTTCTCCTCGAAAATCGTGCTGTACGGACTGTACAACTTGCATTAATTACTGTATGGTCACTGCATTTATTGCTATACGGCTGCCTCGGGATTTGTGCCACTTCGCTGGTAAGGCTGTCTCAAAATTCGTGCTCTTTCTCTTCTTCTTGGTTCTAGAAAATTTTTGCAAGGGTTTCTCTCTGGTTTTCTCTTGCTCTCTTTCTCAAAAATCTCTTGAAAGTGAACAATATATTTAATTTGCCTTTCCCTCTCCCTTTTTGTGTGAGTAACTTCCTCCTCAAATGCAATGGATGAGATTAGATGAGATCCTAGTGCCAAGATCACATCTCACTTTTTTCTCATTAAAAAGCAATTAATGACTTTTTAAGTATTAAAAGTGAGACTTCATTACACACCCTCTTTAATAATCTCATTAAAATCACTTAAGACTTTATTACTCACTTTTAATTTATAAAGTGACTTTATATTAATAAAGACAATCTCACTTTATAAATGGCTAGGGACTGCATTTAAAGTGTTCTTGTCCACCCCAAGGCATGAGTGAACAAACACTTCTTTAGATAAAAAATCAACACTCCCTCTTACCGAGGAATGTATTTTTCACCACTCCTATCTTGTCTTTGAAATGAATGTGTTTTCCTTTTCCCAAAGACTTCGTGAGAATATTTGCTTCCTGCCCATCTGTAGAAATGCCCTGTAGCTCAGCAACTCCTCTCTGAACATAATCTCTGATGAAATGGTATTTGATCTCAAATGTTTTCTCTTTTTTGTATAGGTAGCATAAGAATTTTGGAGAATCACTTGAACTTGTTTGAGAATGCCCTTTTGACATTGTAAATGTTGAATTTTAACATTAGTATGAATACTTAAAAAAAATTGCAGATTAACTTTAAACAAATGACAAGTGCAGTGAAGTAACATTCATCACATCAACACAATGGACACAAGAATTTTTTATTGGGGAAACCTTCAAAGTACAAAAACCCCAAAGGCATTAGTAACTCATCTCGTAAATGAGATGACTAAGGAATTCTTCAAAAAGTTCCTCAAACCCAAACAGGGTTTTCCACAATGATAGAAGATCAATTTCCAGAATTACATAAAGAATTGCCAAATTGGCTTTTTCAAAATTAGGGCTTTATCGCTCTGATTTTCTTTGCTGCCCAAATTAACAAGCTGCCCGAAAACTATCAGATCTGTCCAGATCTGACCTTTACACTGTCAGATTGCCCATCCGTACACTTTCCTGGAATTTTCTCTGCTGCCCAAATCAACAGGCTACCCGAAAACTATCAGATCTGCCCAGATCTAACCTTTACCCTGTCAGAATGCCCGTTCGTACACCTGCCCTGTCTACCTGTCCTTTCTCTTGCCCGACCGTACATTGCCCGTCTACTTAGTTTCTGCTGCCTGACAGCTCTGCAGTTTCCCAAGAGGGTTAGTAGCCTACCTGTAATCTTTATGGGCTGGCTCGAGGGCCTGTTGAATGCCCAACAACCTAAGGCTTCTACAGGACCCTCACGGGTTTGCCTTCGGGCTGCTTGGAGGGCCTGTTTGGCCACGACAGCCCTCATGGGCTTGCCCTCGGGCTACCCGAGGGTGCCTTAAGGGCCTTGGCCCTCACGGGTACGCTTGCTAGAGGTTGCCTGGAGGTATCGAGAGGGACTGAGAGGGCAGTGCCCTCTAAAGGTTGCCCGGAGAGGAGATTGCCCACGAAAAGGAGGAGGGTTGCCCACAAAAGAAAAACTTAGCTGTCTGATCTGCTCGAAAAATGGAGAAGGCTGCCAAAGAAAGATGAATGCTGAAGGTGACCACTGAAGATAAGGTTTTTAAGAAACCCTTGACATAGAAAAGATAAGAACCCAAGCTTAGGGTTTAGTCTTCAATGGAGAATGAGGATGCCCTATAATCATCCATGCTAGTGCACAATCATGAATTTTTCTTCTTCAACCTGTGAGATCTTCAGAATAGCAGCTGTACCTGTGAGAGCAAGTGTGTGTGTAATAATGAATTGACTTGATCTTCTTTTATAGCCTTTAGTCACCTGTAAGTGGACCAAAATTAGGAAAGACAAAATAATAATATTTTATTCTTTCTTAATTTCACTTTTACCTTTTTACTTTTCAGTAATCTAAAAAATCCTTTATGTATTTTTGACTTTTACCAAAAGTCCTTATGTAACTTTGACTTTCACCTGTGGTCCAAAAGTCCTTATGTATTTTTGACTTTTGACTTTAGCCTTTTTCCAAATGCCCCTGTGGTCTTATGATTCCATTCAAAGTACATCATCATAAACCAAGAGAGTTACTAATGCTTTTATCTCACACTCTGTGTGACACTAATATTAGGTACTAGGGTAACTTAACCAAGGGTAGCTAAGCCTTGGAGAAGTACACAAAGCCCATAGATCAAGGGTCAGAGTGTCACACATGCCTAGACCAAGTCTAGGGCTTACAGTTCCTTCCTGGTAACAGACCAGGTGCCTAAGCCATGGGCTGCATAATTTGACCCTAGGTCAAATACTTGGTAACAGACCAAGTGCCTCCATTCTCCAAGAGAATGGCTACTCAAAACAAGCTGAGTCTACCAGTACTAGACTTGTCCACATCGTGGTCCTGGACTAGATGTCTACCATTCAACAGAATGGTCACTCAACACTAAGTTGAGTCTACCCAGGGTATAGTTGGGTCCATATCATGGTCAAGGACCAGATATCTACCATTCAACAGAATGGTCACTCAACACTTGGTTGAGTCTACATCGTGGTCCCGGACCAAGTGTCCCCATTCTCCTAAGAGAATGGCTCTCGATGTTGCTCAGAAAAATCAACACTCCTTAGCGAGAGAGGCATTCTCTGCCATACCAAGCTTGTCACGAAGGTACACGAACTTTGATGCTGGCAGAGGCTTGGTCAAGATATCTACAATCTGTTCATCCGTATGAATGTACTGCAATTTCAGAGCACCTCTATGCACTAGGTCTTTGATGAAATGATACCTCATTTCAATGTGTTTCGATTTATCATGAAACACTGGTTTCTCCGAAAGCTTTATGCAACTCTGATTATCGCAATGGATGATCGTTGAGTCAAGCTTTCTTGAATAGATCATATATCAGTTTTCTGAGCCAAACTGCTTCCATGCAGGCATCACTTGCAGCAATATATTTTGTCTCAGCTGTACTCTGAGCTAAGGAACCCAACTTCCTACTGGACCAAGAGATCTTTGCTGATCCCATACTGAAGCAATAACTAGAGGTACTTTTTCGGTCAATTGTACTGCCAGCCCAATCTGAATCTGAGTATCCAAATAACAATACTCCACTGCTGGAAGTATACTTGAGCCCATAAGTGATAGTACCTTGCACATATTTGAGTACATGTTTGGCAGCTACCAAGTGTATGTACTTCAGATCAGACATGAACTGACTCAGTGCATTCACTGTGTAACAAATGTCTAGTCTCGTATGCACGAGATACATCAGGGAACCAATAAGCTGTCTGTATAGAGTAGAGTCCACATTCTGTGAATTGGAGGCCGAGTCCCGCAACTTTGTCAAGTTGGTCGTCATTGGTATTTCATGGACTTGCAGTCCTGCATCCCAAATCTCTGCAAGATATCTACTGCATACTTTCCTTGTGTCAGGAAGATCTCACATGACTTTTTCCAGACTTCTAAGCCAATGAAGTAATGCATCAATCCGAGATCTTTCATCTCGAATTTAGAGGTAAGCTCCCTCTTACATTGGTCTATCAAATGTTCATCACTTGTAAGAAACAAGTCATCTACATATAGAACAAGTATCAAGACATGATTATGAACAACCTTAAAGTACAAGTTAGAATCAGCTGTACTTTTGGAAAACCCCAAGCTATGGATAAATCTATCCATCATGGCATACCAGACTCCCGGAGCCTGTTTCAGTCCATACAAGGCTTTCTTCAGTTTACATATATGTGTCTTCTTTCCATGAGTCACAAAGCCTTTAGGTTGTTCAATATAAACTTCTTCCCCAATCTTACCATTGAGAAAGGTTGTCTTTACATCCATCTGATGTAACTTCCATCGGAATACTGCAGCAAGTGAAACGATGGCTCTAATGGTAGTATACCTGGCAATATGAGCAAATGTCTCGTCATAGTCAATGCCTTCTTTCTAAGTGAAGCCACAAGCTACAGATTTGGCTTTATACTTCTCCACATTGCCATCTGCAACATGCTTGATCTTATAAAGCCATCTGGAAGTCACAATTGACTTTCCTGTTGGTCTAGTAACAATTTCCCAAACATCATTCTTCATGATTGACTTTTACTCTTCAATCATGGCATCAACCCATACCTGTTTACTTGCTGCTTCTTTGTTTGATGAAGATTCTGAATTGATAAGTTGACTCATAAGACCAGAGTACTTCTGTGGTCTTGTGCTTTCTCTGAAAGTCCCGGGAGGAGCTTTATGCTTCTCGCCTTCTTACACCGTCTCTCGGTACCAAGCAGGTCTCCTTTTGGAATGAGGAACTTCAAGTAGTTCTTTTAGTGGACTTTCAGTGTGTTAGATACTGAGAGGGGGGTTGAATCAGTGTGAAGCCAATTTTATAACTTTTCTTAACTTGTCACAATTAACTGCCAAATCATCATCACATTATTCTACCAATCTCGTAATCAAAACATCTTTCACTTCATCATTCACATATCATAAGCATTTGAATCATTAAGAACCATAATACAACAGAACACAACATCATATAATTTTGTAATCTTTTGAATTAGTTTTGGTCCGGCTACAACCGTTAGGTAAAATCAGCACCTACTGATACAAAGAGCACCTACTCTGCATCCAGGACCTTGCCTGGTTTTCTTAGACCTTGCTAAGAAGGGTTTGAGGTATCCTAACCTCAAAAGCAAGACAAGCTTGCATTTACAGTTAAAGCATACTGTCACATTAACATCATCTTTCTGTCCACGTCATCACTGTCACATCACATCAACACTTATCTCTAGCACCTCTTCAATCAGCATTAACATACTGTCTCGTCAGTTGTTCATCATCATTCTGTCAGGCACATCATTCTGACCATAACAAAGAATGCATCATACTGTTCATCAAATTGCTGCTAGCATCATACAATCATCCTTATACACATCATATCAATCTGCTCTGCTGCTTGTCAACATCATCAACAATTATGTCAGTCTGCATGCATCATCATCATCAAGGTCTGTCTAAGCATAAGATCACCAACAAGGTCTTTAACATCATCATAGGGTATGCTTCATCAAAGTGCACAAGGCATGTCATCATCAAGGTCTGTATACATCTAAACATTCAATCACAAAAGTCTGCTCATTAATCTCATCAATACTGATGCAACACTCTTCTGCTCAAGTGCGTCAATTTTGTTAGTCAACACTGATCATCAGCTGTACTGCTCAAGGTTCATGTCAAGCACAAGGGTCTGCCCAACACAGTCAACTCAATCAACCAAACATAAAGGTCTTCACAAATTGGACTGTCAAACAACAATCAAACTTGTCATCAATTTGTCTCCATGATGATGGATGTCATACTGCTGTAGGTGTCTATCATTCTGCCTCTACAATACAGCTTGGACTGTACTGTACATATCACTGAGAATGTGTAAGCATCATCAAGCATATCTCAGGAGTCAAAACATATCACACCATATCATTGTATATTCATCACTGTCAAATCATGTCACTGTAAGCATTATATCACTTGTCACTTGACACTTCTTTTGTTGTAGGTGTCACAGTCACACTGTCATGCTCACTCAATCACAGTCAGGAATATCACTGTCAAGGTAAGCAAATCATACTTCTCAAGTTCACCACAGTCAAGCATTAACACAGACTTGGACTGTCATCATGAAACTTGCACAAACTTCATATTTTGTCAATCACTGTCAATACTTCAATCTTGGACTGTCTAGACTTCAAATAGAGGACTGTCAAGACACTTCAAGAAAGCACTGTCATCTCTTCAGGTGTTGGGCTAGGACTTCATCACAAAAGGTTCTAGGCTTTCAGCTTCATGAGTGAACTATCATAGTCAATCCCAATATCAACATATCATCATCATACTTGTATATGCTACTGTATGTGTAACTAGGGCATCATCCAGGCATCATTAGTATACCCAGATCTTCACATCACTGCATTTACAAATTGTGGCTGTCAAAACTTTAGACCGTGTTAGCGACAGTCTTCTTCCTTAGCTCGGATTTGTTGCAGTGGTAGACACCTCTTCGAAATCAAGACTGTGTCAAGTCAAGCTACCATCAATCTATGCCAGGAGGTTTACCGTGAATGGTTTAACAAGGATCTCCAACATCGTAAGTATGAACTCAAGTGTCATCATCATCAATCATCAAGGTAGTAGAATGTACAGGGTAGCATCATCACGCATACATCATCAAGGTAGTAGAATGTACAGGGTAGCATCATCACGCATACATCATCATTATAACAAGTATGTATCATATCATTGAATATGATCTTACCTTATACATGAGTTGTGTATGTCTCAAACAAAACCAACCTTAGTCTTGAAGATGACCTACACCATTGCTTGAATTCAAGACTGTTTGTTCAATCTCCAGGTCTGTGGACTGCTTCAAACCTCAAGGAATTCACTGTGGAAAGAACTCGGTTTCACCATCAACTAGGTCACTGTTCTAGGCATCAAAACTTGGATAAAACTCAGACTATTTTCACTTCCAAAACTCAGACTGTGTAAGAGTTGTAGATGTCTTCAACATTGGACTGTTTCAACCTCTGGATAATCACTGTAGTAGGCTCGTGATTGTCATAGAAATTAGGCTGTTTATGTAAGCTGTAGATGATAAAAAACAAGGTTAAACTTCACCCTCTGCTGCAAAAATTTTGATTGTACTAAAACCTTGATTACTGCAATAAAATTCGGACTGCTCCATATGCTAGGTAACATCACATTGTGATGTGTTGGTGTAAAAAAAACTCGGTTTGTTGCTTGACTGCTGCTACAAAATTTTAGGACTGCTCCTCTGCTGTTGCTAGAATTTCCTTAGTCATCTGCTGCCAAAAAATAGATTGTTTTCCTTCTCTACAAATTCGGGTCTGCTCCTTTAACTGCTGTAATTTCGGACTGCTGCCACAAACCCCATGAAAATACAAGACTGCTGGAATTCAGGACTGTGGAAAAAAAATCTCAGTTACTGCTGCACCCGAATTTTCCTCAGTCAAAGTTTGCCTACTACTGCTGCCCCCGAAATTTACCTCAGTCCAACGAATTTGACCTTAGAGCTCTTGCAAAATTCACACTAAAAAATGAAACCATTTGTAGGTTATTTATACTGGTTTTTTCGTAAAAATTTGGAGCCGATCTACATTAAAAATAATTTTAATTTGAATTTGAATTTTATTTATTTTTTAATTAATTTTGGAGCCGACTTGTGTTTTGTCACACATTCCTTTGCTTTTATTTTATTTTGTTTTACAACCTTCTTACCATAAGCAAGGGTGTCCTTAAGTCACCACAAAATGGTCAACATTAGGGTGTTGTTGATCATACTTTATCAAATTTACCACAAGTCTCAAGGGCTTCATCAAGGACCAAGGACCCTTAGCCAAGGGTATGCACTTGACCTCAAGATCAAGGCATGCGTGCCATGCAAGTGTGTCCACCACATCGTCATCAAGGAACCCGTCATCATAACATGTATGACCAAGCACCCCATCATAGGGCATGCAAGCAAGTGACCAAGTGTTGTCACATGTGTGTGGGTGCCTTCATCATGCCATCTAACCACATGGGCTTCACGACCTTTACAAGGGCATCATGGTATTCATCAGGGGTTCCAAGTATTCATGGGCTTCTTCATCATGCCAAGGACATGTTCATAGGTTCCATAGCATGTCAAGGACCATACGAGGTCATCATCATCATACAAGAGCTCCATGACCTCGACAAGGGTTGCAGGGTCATCAAATCACCAACTGTGGGTCCAAGGACATCTTTAGGACTTCTTCATCAAGCAAGGGGCTTCATAGGCTTCTTCAACCACCTGAACCACACAAGAGGACCTCCAAGGGTCAAGATATCTTCTGTGGGGATGCTAGGTCTTCTTCTAGGGTACCATAACATCATCATAGCATGAATGACCACGGAATGGGTCATTAATGCCTCTCCAAGCCATTTAGGGCTTCTCCATCGTCTACCAAGGCTTCAGGACCATTCAATGTCTTCAGCAAGGAGGCGGCTTCAAGATTCATCCTTGTGGGTACAAGGACCTTGTCAACTGGGTACAAGGTGCTTCAAGGCACAAACCCACTCTGTAAGGGATCAAGGCACTGCAGGTGGGACTTGGTGGCATCAATGACATCCCGTGCGGCCACTACAAGGTAATGTTGGCATCAATGACAATTCCATCAACACAGTGTTCTCAGGTACATCTGGAATTTGATCTTCAAATTCCTCTTCCTCTCTCTGAATTTCTGATTGTGGAAACTCAAGTGGAGCAACTGCATCTTCCGGTGAAAGCTCTAGTGTTTTACGAAACACAACTTCCTCATGGAAGATCACATCTCTGCTGACCTCAATGTGTCTTTGTCCTGGTATGTATACTCGATAAGCCTTCGAGCAATCACTCTTCCCGACAAATATACCTTTCTTACCGGAGGGCTCTAGCTTGGCCCTCTTTTCTTTTGGCACATGGACATGGACATACACAGGAGTGCCAAAAATCCTCATGTGATCAACTGCAGGTTTCTTCTTGGTGAAGACTTCTTCTGGAGTCTTCTACCCAAGATAGCATGTGGGCTTTTGTTTTGGATGTACACATGTAATGTCCTCTTCTGCTTAGGCATTTGAGGACCAACCTGCTAACCTATGTGATTCCTATAGGTTCGAGCGGGTATTGACAGTGAAGGAATCAACCGAAGACTGATGCCATATATAGAAGATCTAGGGCATCAATATTATATCACCATTGGGTCGAAGAGGGCCACTAGATCCAAAGGCCACCTGCATGCATGACATCTGGGCATTATTTAATGATGCATTCACTCGATTAAGTCTCCATGCGCATGCATGCAAGTCAACTGCAAATTAGAAGATAAAGTGACCTAATTAGGTCAAAAGTTAGGGTTTTCGCAGTTGAAAGTTATTTAGGAAAGATAAAGTGAATGGAGAAGTCACTTATGTGATAATTGATTTGTGGAGTCGAATTGGAGAGCTCGACGAGCTAAGTTGGGGTTGAGCGCATGCTCAGCTAACTGGTATATTTCGGCAGCGAAATCTATCTGCCCTAGTTCATCATCAGTTTGGATCATCCAGGTTCAGCACTAGTTCATCATCAGGTTACATTCAACAGTTATTTCGGGAGGTTGATTATTCATCCAGCCAGAGGGTTTCACCGTCACATCGTGTCACCGTGATTAGAGACAAAGCAATTCGTTTTCCTACCTACAGGGTTCAGAATTTCTGCATGCTGCTTCCATCATCATTAGAGGGGTATTATAACCCTAGTGCACATCATCCGGGCTTCCAGCAGCAACTTATTTATTATTCTGGAGCTTATACAGTTTGAGAGGAGGGCGCATTCACC
>LPNX010894333.1:64288-211788 GCA_001517045.1 Pseudotsuga menziesii
CCTACAGTGATAGGGTATCCACCAACAGTAGTAGGGAGCACTTACATACCAACATGCAGAGCCAGCCCCATATATACAAGCCTTTCCGACCTACCATGCCTCAATTCTTGGATAGTCCAGCTGCAGTGCCTCTTGCACAAACAGAACCAGTAGAACCCATGAGTGCCTATCTGAGAGAATATAGGGATTTAGGAGAGGACTTCCATTCAGCCATGACCTTCACTGATTTCTGCCACTTTAAAAGTAAGAACAAACCCAAAGCTTACAATAGGCCATTCACCCAGAACTATGAGTTACAGCGCACCGTAGGGAAACTGACTATCCCTACCTTTGAGGGCACTCGAGGTGGCCCAACTAGGAATTGGGTGCAGAAGTTGGATACATACTTCCAGCTCAACCCCATGATTGAGACAGATGCCATTAAATTGGCTACTTTGCATTTGGACGGAGAAGCACATGAGTGGTGGTACCACGGGTTAGTGACACTGGGTCACAACACCATCACCTCATACACAGATTTTACATAGAAGCTCATTGAGTGGTTTGATTAGAAGGATCCAAAGGTACACTTTAGGGAGCTGGCACAGCTCAAGCAGACAAGGAGTGCAGATGTTTTTATTTCTGAGTTTCAGAGGATAGCAGTCATGGTCACAGATATATCAGAGAGCAGGTTGATTATGTTGTTCACTGAGGCTCTCACTGAACCCTTACGGGGATGGGTCAAGTCTTATAGGCCCACCACCCTAGCAGATGCCATCAGACGGACTAGAGACTTGTAGGATGTAGTGCCCAAAAATAGGTTTCCTTTGAGGACCAATGTTCTTATTAAAGATAAAGAAAGGAAACCATGGCCCAAGAAAGAATGGATGACAATGATACTCGACAGGACCTTAGAAGAAAAAAGTTATGTTTCACTTGCCAGGAACCATGGATACCAGGTCACAGATGTTCAGGACAAGGAAAGGCCTACTACATAGAGGCTTATTTCGACAGTGAGGAGGATGAGGATTACCAAGATCAGGAGCAGGGAGAGACAACAGAGACAGTTGTTGAGGGACAGGCCTCAGGAGGTACCATTGCTACCATGACATGGGTCCCTAGATCCCACACTCTTCGGATCAGAGGTACTGTACAGGGCCACAGAGTGGGAGTACTGATAGATGGTGGGGCATCCCACAACTTTATTGATGCTGCATGGGTTAAAAAGACAGACATTCAGACTGAGAGCTTTGATGGGTTTTCGGTAGCAGCAGCAGGTCACACCATGGAGTGTAGTCAGAGGATTCCTAAATTAAAGGAAACGCTTGGGAATTATACAGTGATAGAGACATTCTATGTGGTAGATGTACCTGACATGAATGTGGTACTAGGAGTTTAGTGGCTGTATTCCATACGGAAGTATTCCACAAATTACCAGAACATGGAGATGGAGTTTACAAGAGCAGACGGACAGAAGGTGGTATTGAGAGGGATGAATACCTATCCTCCCACAGCAGTGACATCACACAGAATGGAGGCAGTACTTCGGCAGGGAGATATTGAGTGGGTTGCAGAGTCTATGGTTACCTTAAGGAAACCACCAGATGAGGCCACACAACATCCAACAGATATAGAGGCCTCACTACAGAAGCACAAGGTAGTATTCGGAGACCTTCCAGTAGGTCGACCTCCAGATAGGGGATTTGAGCACATTATTGAGTTAGAGGAGGGGCCCCAAGCAGTTATCACCACTCCTTACAGACATCCCAAGAGGTATAAAGATGAGATCGTGAGTACAATCAAGGAACTACTCAAGCTGTGATACATCAAACCTAGCTCCAGTCCCTTTGCATCTTCAGTAGTGCTAGTGAAGAAAAATGATGGAACCTTACGCATGTGCATTGATTACAGGGCACTCAATAAGAAGACCATAAAAAACAGGTATCCCATCCCTAGGATTGATGAGTTAATGGATGAACTACAGGGGGCAAAGTACTTTTCCAAAATTGATCTCCGCTCAGGGTACCATTAGATTCGGGTCAGGGAACAAGATGTTCCAAAGACCGCTTTCTGTTGCCACTACGGACATTATGAGTTTCTAGTGATGCCATTTGGGCCCACTAATGCACCAGCTACTTTCCAATCATGCATGAACCATATCTTTAGGACAGAGTTGCGTAAATATATTCTGGTATTCTTCGACGACATATTGATATACAGTCGGACTTGGGAAGAACATTTGAGACATCTTGATGAAGTACTTGGTATTCTATCGGAGCAATCACTATATGGCAAAATGTCCAAGTGTGAGTTCGGCATGCAGGAGATGTTGTACTTAGGACATGTGATAGGGGCCAACGGGGTCCAGGTGCACTTAGAGAAGATTCGGGCAATTTTGGATTGGCCTACACCTAAAAATGTGACAGAACTGAAGGGCTTTTTGGGCCTTTGCACCTACTACAGAAGGTATGTCAGCGGATTCTCACAGATGACCACACCCCTCACAGATCTTACCAAGAAGGGAGCATTTAGTTGGTCGGAGGCAGCACAACAAACATTCGAGAAAATGAAGGAGGTAATGAGTTCATGCCCAGTATTAGCTTTACCAGAGTTTTCTCAATCCTTTGTGTTAGAATGTGATGCTTCAGGAGAGGGAATTGGGGCAGTTTTGATGCAGAACAACCACCCCATTGCATTTGAGAGCAGGATGCTCAAAGATTATGAGCGCCACTATTCGATATATGACAAAGAGATGTTAGCTATCCTCCATGTGTTAACCAAGTTCAGGTAGTACTTAGTAGGTGCCAGGTTCAAGGTTAAGACAGATCACAACAACCTGAAATACTTCCTCGAGCAGAGCTAAACGAGAGACAACAAAAATGGGTAAGTAAAATTCAGGCTTATGACTTCGAGATTGAGTACGTAAAGGGGAAGAGCAATGTAGTGGTCGATGCACTTTCTAGACGACCAACTACTTTATCCCTTATGAGCATCTCATCAGATTGGAGGTCTCATCTTTTGGTTGAGTACTCCAAAGATAAGTTTGCTTGCGAGCTATTGGATGGATAGATTCAGGATGATAGGTACAGGGTCATTGATGATATCATATACTACAAAAACAGAATCTTCTTGGTTCCAGAGTCTCCCCTCAAGAAGAAAATCTTACAGGCATCGCACGATTCACCATTAGCAGGGCATCAGGGGTTTCTCAAGACCAACAGACAGATTAGAGAAAGGTTCTCATGGAAGGGCCTCAAGAAAGATGTGATACAACATGTGAGGGAGTGCAATTTGTGCCAACAAAACAAAATAGAGCACATTCAACCGGCTGGTTTACTACATCCCTAACCTATTCCCGAGCAGAAATGGGAGAGCATTTCTATGGACTTCATTACTGGGCTGCCCAAGGTCCAAGGCAGAGACTGCTTGTATGTAGTAGTGGACAGATTGACTAAGTTTGCTCACTTCTTTGCCATATCATCAGATTATTCAGCAGCACAGGTAGCAGAACTATTTTTCAGAGAGGTATTTAGACTCCATGGGTTACCCAAGACCATTGTCAGTGACAGGGACAACAAATTCACAGGAGCCTTTTGGCAAGAGCTTTTCCGGTTAGTGGGAACCGAGTTAGCCATGAGCACAAGTTATCATCCGCAGAGTGACGGGCAGACAGAGATTGTTAATAAATGGATTGAGGGATACTTGAGAAATTACGTATCAGGTCAGCAGAGGACATGGATCAAATGGTTACACTTGGGTGAACATTGTTACAACACCACCTACCATATGACCATTAGGATGACCCCTTTCTGAGCCCTGTATGGGTATGATGCTTCCAGTTTTGCAGACCAGATATTTGGCGATACCAAGGCCCCCAAGGCCAAGGAGTGGATTCAGGAGGGTCAAGATATCCTCAAGATACTTAGGGAGAACATACAGGTTGCCCAGAATCAACAGAAGATATATGCAAACAGGCACAAAGTTGAGCGCAGTTTTGAGGTGGGAGACTTCGTTTATTTACGCCTCCAACCTTACCGACAGTCATCTCTTAAAAAGAAAGGAGCAGAAAAACTCCAACCTCGTTTCTATGGCCCATACAAGATAATTCGGAAAATCAGAGAGGTAGCATATGAGCTAGAACTACCCCCAGAGAGCAAGATTCACAACGTATTTCATGTCTCCAATCTCAAGAAGGTGGTTGGTCAACAGAGTGTTACATCTTTCGAGATGCCTCCCCTTGATGACGAGGGGCAATTGGTTCTGATTCCGGAGCGCATCCTAGAGGCGCGAGAGCGGAAACTGAGGAACAGAATCATCAGAGATTACCTGGTTCAGTGGAAAGACTTGCCTATAGAGGAGGCTACTTGGGAGGCAGAACAGTTATTACAACACCCAGCTTTACAGTTGCTTGAGGACAAGCAAATTCGAGCGGGGAGGACTGTAATGTCCTCTTTTGCTTAGGCATTTGAGGACCAACCCGCTAACCTATGTGATTCCTATAGGTTCGAGCGGGTACTGACAGTCAAGGAATCAGCCGAAGACTGATGCCATATATAGAAGATCTAGGGCATCAATATTATATCACCATTGGGTCGAAGAGGGCCACTAGAGCCAAAGGCCACCTGCATGCATGACATTCGGGCATTATTTAATGATGCATGCACCCGATTAAGTCTCCATGCGCATGCATGCAAGTCAACTGCAAATTAGAAGATAAAGTGACCTAATTAGGTCAAAAGTTAGGGTTTTCGCAGTTGAAAGTTATAAAAGGAAGATAAAGTGAATGGAGAAGTCACTTGTGTGATAATTGATTTGTGGAGTCGAATTGGAAAGCTCGGCAAGCTAAGTTGGGGTTGAGCGCATGCTCAGCTAACTGGTGTATTTCGGCAGTGAAATCTATCTGCCCTAGTTCATCATCAAGTCGGATCATCCAGGTTCAGCACTAGTTCATCATCAGGTTACATTCAACAGTTATTTCGGGAGGTTGATTATTCATCCAGCCAGAGGGTTTCATTGTCACACCGTGTCACCGTGATTAGAGACAAAGCAATTCGTTTTCCTACCTACAAGGTTCAGAACTTCCGCATGCTGCTTCCATTATCATTAGAGGGGTATTATAACCCTAGTGCACATCATCCGGGCTTCCAGCAACAGCTTATTTATTATTCTGGAGCTTATACAGTTTGAGAGGAGGGCACATTCACCTATGGAGGACGATTTGGTGTATCTCCTTATTCCTCCGGCAGAATACTTGCATGCTGGGACTAGTCTCTTCACCATCAACTGATCTATATATTGGTATGTACATGCATTGATTTCTCCTATTTTATAGCATCTCAGTATTTTTCTAGGGCACATATTTGCATGCAACTGCATGCATGCAAAGTTTGGGGTTTGCTTTCCTATTTGATCAAGGAGTAAGTCTATTAGCCATCTACAGTATACACATAAACATGAAAATATCAGTTTGGGATATTACACAGTTCCTGTAGTTTCAGCCCACAAAGACAAAGGAAGATCTAGATCAATGATAATGGCTTTAGTAGCCTCACAGATCGTTCTGTTCTTCCTTTTTGCAACCCCATTCTGTTGAGGGTTGTAAGCCATTGTCGGCTCTTTCTTGATTCCTGCTTCTCGACAAAAATCATCAAACTCATCTGATTCATACTCACCTCCATTATCTGATCTCAAGATATAGATGTGTCTGCCAGTCTGATTTTCAATCAGTGTCTTGAACTCTTTGAACTTGTGAAAGGTTTCACTCTTGGCTTTGAGGAAGTAAATCCAAGATTTTCGAGAGTAGTCATCATTAAACAAGACATATATAAACACCCACTCAAGGAGGGTGAAGACATAGGCCCACAAATGTCAGAATGAATCAAATCCAAAATACCTTTAGATCTACTTTTGCTTATGGGAAATGATTTCTTAGTGTTCTTACCTAGAGCACATCCTTTGCAGATTCCTTCATGTTTTGGAGAAACTTCTGGCATACCTGTGAATATCTTCTGCAATCCTGGGAGAGCTGTGTAGTGAAGGTGTCCAAACCTTCTATGCCAAAGTTCACATGGATCAACTGTGTGATGTACCAAAGCATGAGTGGAATCCTTGGAAGCCTTGTAGAGGCCTTCCTCTTGAATCCCAATCTGTACTGTTGAGTTTAGATCTGTTTCTTTTGCCCATAAAAAGACCTTGTCCATGAAGAGGACTCTGTAGCTCTTGTCTTCTAAACCAGCAATAGATAATAGATTTTTCTTTAAACCAGGAACATAAAGAATATCATCAATATGAAGAACCGTACCTAAGTCAAGTTGAAGTGAAGTTGAGCCAACTCCTTCAATCTTGTAGGTGGAGTCATCTCCAAGTTCTACCTGAGTGGTGAACTTCTTCTTTCTGTAACTGGTGAGAGCTCCACGGTTACCTGTCATGTGCTTGGAGGCACCATTGTCCACCAACCAAGAAGTGGAACAATCTGAGAAAGAACCGGTTAGAGCAGAAATCAAGTAGTACTCTCTTTTAGGTTCTTCAATTTTGTTAGCCTTGGTTTTCTTCTTCTTTTTTGGTTCTTCATCTTCTTCTTCCTCTGCTTCTGCAGCAGATGCTTGAAACCTTTGCTTGGGTTTCTTCTTGTTCTGCTTGCAGTTTCTAGCAAAATGTCCAAACTTGTGGCAACTATAACATTCCAGTTTAGACATGTCAGAAAACTTACCCCGAGGTTTCTTTCCCTTC
This sequence comes from Pseudotsuga menziesii, assembly GCA_001517045.1. NCBI lineage: Eukaryota > Viridiplantae > Streptophyta > Pinopsida > Pinales > Pinaceae > Pseudotsuga > Pseudotsuga menziesii. Next base: position 70,997 of record LPNX010894333.1, read on the forward strand.
TTTTGCTGCGGGAAAGGCTTCTTGAACTTCCTTGTCTTTGCTGCAAGTGCAAGGTTGTCCTTCTTGATTACCTTGCTAGAGGTCCTTCCTTCTTCTTCTATGCAATCATGCCAAAGTCTTTCAAAGGTTGGCTGATTCTCTAGTCCACATACATATGCCATGAAAGTTTACCAAGATCTTGGGAGACCATCAACCACTGTTTGCATAAGGTCATTATCATCAATAATAATACCAATAGCAACGAGTTGATCTCTCACCTGTGCAATCTTTGTGAAGAAAGAACCGACACTTTCATCCTTGTTCAGCTTCAAAGTTCGTAGCCTCTTCTTCAAGACTCTCTTTTGACTGGGAACCTTCTTTTCATATAGGTTGGCCAAAGTATCAAAGCATTCTTTAGTAGGATTCAAATATGTGACGTTGGGCATCACTGACTCTTAGACAAAATCATACATGATTCTTCTAGCCTTACCTTGCTTCCTCTTGTAAGCAAGCCTACCAACATTTGTTGTTGGCTCTTCTGTGTTATTAAAAACAATGTCATCCAAGTCATGTTCATCTAGAGTGGCTGTTAACCTGGCCTTCCAGGAGTTGAAGTTGGCTAAACCATAGAGCTTCTCTTTTGGTCTAAAAGCATTTACAACCATCTCTGCAACTTAGTCAAATGTTAGATCTGCAAATCTTATTCCCAAGGTCTAGGAAAACAACAACAATGTCCCTTTATTGTGTTTTCACATGCTAAGCTCTGATACCATGTTGAATTTTAGCATTAGCATGAATACTTAAAAAATTTGTAGATTTACTTTAAACAAATGATAAGTGTAGTAAAGTAACATTCATCACATCAACACAATGGACATAAGAGTTTTTCACCGGGGAAACCTTCAAAGGACAAAAACCCCAAAAGCATTAGTAACTCATATCATAAATGAGATGACTAAGAAATTCTTCAAAAAGTTCCTCAAACCCAAACAAGGTTTTCCACTATGACGAAATATCAATTTCCAGAATTACATAAAGAATTACCAAATTGGCTTTTTCAAAATTAGGGCTTTACTGCCTTGAATTTTCTCTACTGCCCAAATTAACAGGGTGCTCGAAAACTATCAGATCTGCCCACATTTGACCTTTACTCTGTCAGACTGCCCATCCGTACACTTGCCCAAAATTTCTGCTTCTGCCCTGTCTACCCGTCCTTTCTCCTGCCCGGTCGTACACTGCCCGTCTGCCCTGTTTCTGCTGCCCGGTAGCTCTGCTGCTGCTCGTAATCTTTATGGGCTGGCCCAAGGGCCTGTTAAAGGCCCAACAGCCTAAGGTTGCTACAGGACCCTCACGGGTCTGCCTTCGGGCTACTCGAAGGGCCTGTTTGGCCATTGCAACCCTCACGGGCTTGCCCATGGGATACCCGAGGGTGCCTTAAGGGCCTTGGCCCTCACAGGTATGCCTGTTAGAGGCTGCCCGAAGGTATCGAGAGGGCAGTGCCCTCTAAAGGCTGCCCAGAGAGGAGATTTCCCACGGAAAGGCTGCTTGTTAAAGTTAGTGCAGCTGCGAGACCCATTCTCAGAGAATGGTTTACTAGTTAGTTGACTAGGAACTGGTAAGACCCTAGAAGGTACCCTAGGGCCCCCAATGGTCTCATGGGGTTCTTGGTCTAGGACCAAGTAGGTTGATGCCATGGCAATGTCCCTAGCATGTGGCCAGGGCCCCTATGTGCCTCTAGGGTATTCTGGTCTAGGACCAGGGACGCGATGTCCAAGTAGATCCTGCAGATAGAGGCAGAGACATATTTTGGTCTGGAACCAGGGACACGATGTCCAAGAAAGTCCTGTAGGCAGTTGATCAATTTTCAGTGTGAGACTGAAACTCAGCTTAGTACTGAGAACCATTCTGCGAGAGAATGGAGGACTCGGTTAGGGACAAGGGATTGATCAACTTGATTTAGTGTGAGACTGAAACTCAGCCTAAGGCTGAAAGCCATTCATTAAGAATGGAAGATAATGATGTCCCCTCTCTTAATCGGTTATTGCTAGGTTGATTCTCAAGGGACTGGCCACCCCTTGGCGATGTCCCTAGTACCTAACCCTTAGGAGCAGTGTCAAGGACAAAAGGTTTGTACCATCCGTTTGGATCCTCCCCCTTATACAATGATGACAAAACATATATAAAACTATGTACCTTGAGAGAGAGAAAAGTCTTTGGTCTTGTTGGTCCTATTTGAATGCTTGTCCACCTTTATGATCTTGTGGTTGACTCATGGTCCTTTTCTTACTTGGTCCTAGCACTCTCACTTGTGTGCACCCTTGATTATGATGTCTCCTATTTTATGGAACGTATTGTCTATTAAAGACCATTGGACAGTGTATTGTTATGGTTACTTTATGTTTTGGACCCTTTGACCCACTTATGATTTTGGTCTATCCACTTTATGTTATCCACCTTATGTTGGACCTGTGGCCTTTCACTTTATGACTTTTACCTTTAATTAGTTATGTGTTAATCTTATTAATAAAATCTTTATAATTTATCAATAAAGATTTGTGAACTATTAAAGTCTTATGTCTTAATTACTTTTTAGTTTTATTTTTTATTTTGACCACTTTCTCGTTCCTAAGTTATTCTAAATCTTTGACTACTCTTATTAGCTCTTTTGGACAAATTACTTACTTTATAGTTTTATTGGTTTTATTATAATAAAACTTTTACTTTATGGTTTTATTGTTTTATTATAATAAAACTTTTGGACTCTTCTTATTTCATAACCGTTTACTTTTGGTCCACCTATTTTTTATTCTATCTTTTTACTTGTCCCTAACCTATATATAAATGAAAGAGCTTACCTTTACTGATCCATCCACCTCCGTGATTATTCCTCACGTGTTTTTCTCTACGATTTTTTTTTGTGTTGTTTTTATCTCTGGTGACCTCAGCGATTATCCCTCACGGGCTATGCAAGTTTTCTCTTTGCGTGTTTATTCTTTACGGGCTATTGCTGTTTTCGTTTGCCGGTTGCCTATGGCATCTTCACGGGTTGCCTACGTGTTTCTTGACAGGCTGCCTGCTCCATGAACTGAGTCTGTTACTTTCTCTGCTCAGGCTGATCTTGTCTCCTTCCACGATCTGTGCTCACGTGATCTTCTTCACGTTTCTACCTGTTGGATTTGCACTGCTGCTTGCATTTGTTATCCTTGGTTGTCTACGGACTGTCTGTTTGTTGCTTCCTCTGTCAGCTGCCTGTTCTGTCGGCTGCCTCCTCTAAGGTTGTCTGCGTGTTACTCTACCTAACAGTTGCTCTATGGTCACCTGCAATTCTTTGCAGCTACCTGTATAAATTTGTTTCAGCAGTAGGATTGTGAATCAGTGTGATTGAACTGCTATTTTCTTTTATTGGAGAACCTGATGTATGTGTGCTTCTACCTGAACTTTATCTCTCTCAAGGTACATATATGGTTTAATCAGTTTAACTTGTCCTTTCAGTGACAAGTTCTAACTCAGAACTATCTGAGTATAAGGTAGATCCAATTATGGTTATGATTCTTTAACGTAGTCATCCTTTGTAGTTTATTTGAGATTTATTTTACTTTACTTGTTATTTATTATTTTTCTGTACATGACATTTGATGAAACACCTTAGTGATCAACTTTTAACGTAGTGACCAGTAGAGCGTTAATAACGCAGTGACCAGCAAAGCATTAAGTTGAAAGAGATGAAAGTTATGTTGTTAAATTTTATTACAGTTTAAATTTTATCTAAGTTTTTATATGTTGATGTATTGAAGTTTATTATTGGTATTTAAAATCATCTAACCTGTGACATTCAACATACCCGAGGATGCCTTAAGGGCCTTGGCCCTCACAGGTATGCTTGCTAAAGGCTGCCCGGAGGTACCGAGAGGGCAATGCCCTCTAAAGGCTGCCCAGAGAGGAGATTTCCAACGAAAAGGAGGAGGCCTACCCACAAAAGAAAAACTCGGCTGCTCGATCTGCCCGAAAAATGGAGAAGGCTGCCAGAGAAAGATGAATGCTGAAGGTGGCTGCTGAAGATGAGGGTTTTAAGAAACCCTTGAGATAGAAAAGATAAGAACCCAAGCTTAAGGTTTAGTCTTTAATGGAGAATGAGGATGCCCTAGCTAGACTCGGCCATTCTAGGGCACAATCATGAACTTTTCTTCTTCAACCTGTAAGATCTTCAGAATAACAGTTGTACGTGTGAGAGCAAGTGTGTGTGTAATAATGAATTGACTTGATCTTCTTTTATAGCCTTTAGTCACCTGTAAGTGGACCAAAATTAGAAAAGACAAAATAATAATATTTTATTCTTTCCTAATTTCACCTTTACCTCTTACTTTTCAGTAGTCTAAAAAATCCTTTATGTATTTTTGACTTTTACCAAAAGTCCTTGTGTAACATTGACTTTCACCTGTGGTCCCTTTTTTTGTGGTCCAAAAGTCCTTATGTATTTTTTACTTTTGACTTTAGCCTTTTTCCAAGTGCCCCTGTGGTCATCACATGTGGTCTTTTGATTCCATTCAAAGTACATCATCATAAACCAAGAGAGTTACTAATGCTTTTATCTCACAGTCTATGTGACACCAAGATCAGGTACTAGGGTAACTTAACCAAGGGTAGCTAAGCCTTGGAGAAGTACACAAAGCCCATAGATCAAGGGTCAGAGTGTCACACATGCCTAGACCAAGTCTAGGGCTTACAGTGCCTTCCTGGTAACAGACCAGGTGCCTCAGCGATGGGCTGCATAATTTGACCCTAGGTCAAATACTTGGTAACAGACCAAGCGTCTCCATTCTCCTAGAGAATGGCTACTCAGAGCTAAGCTGAGTCTACCAGTACTAGACTGGTCTACATCATGGTCCCGAACCAGATGTCTACCTTTCAACAGAATGGTCACTCAACACTGGGTTAAGTCTACCGAGGGCAGAGCTGGGTCCATATCATGGTCAAGGACCAGATATCTACCATTCAACAGAATGGTCACTCAACAATGGTCTACACCGTGGTCCCTGGCCAGGTGTCCCCATTCTCTTAGAAGAATGGCTCTCGATGCTGCTCAGAAAAATCAACAGTAAATTCATCTTGTCTTAAAACCTTTTTAAAGGAGATCTGGTTGTGCCGTGCAATTTGGAAACAGAAGAGAAGAAATTGTTCATAAATGATAAAAAAACAAGATGCAATAAACTTATATGCACGCTATTATAAAAAATTCTTCCTGCTCAAAGATTAACAAACTGATTTGCAATTTCCTAAAAAATTAAATTTGTTGTTTCTGAAATCCATACCATTTTAAAATCAATAACTGTTTCCCTGTTCCAGGAAACATTGTTGAATGATCTTCGTTCCTGTCCACACATGATCATCGGTTGGAACCCTACGATCCTCTGCATCCTTATATTAATAAAGGTACTGAGATGAACTGGATGGCTGTGTTTGGGTATGCTTTCTTTTCATGTCATCCATGCAAACTTCACAAACATAAAATGCCATCAGAACATGTTGCATTGATCTTTAAGTTAGAATTTAAATTTTGTATCAATGAATATGGTTACTCTAGCCATCTGCAAACAATTGTGAATATGATGAATAGCCTGTTGTGGTCTATTTTGCTACTCTCTGGAAATGGATTTTCAAGCTAGAGAATTATATATAAAATAGTTGTATATTGGATTTATAGAAAGCTATTCTTGAGTCTGGGAGGAGGTCTGAGCATGATTCTAGCATGGATGTTTCTTTACAGTGAGATACACACTATGTAGAAGTGATTCATTTTAAACACTATTCAAATGATACTGATTTTTGATTGGCTGTACGAGTTGGAGTGCATACAAACTTACCTGAGAAACTGGGAATGGTTGATAGTGTTAATGGATTGCATGTATTATGAAAGTCAAGAACATTATAGTCATGCCTATTATTTTGCAGTGAAAATTTGGAAATATGATTCAGAAAAATTATATTTCATCTTAGTTACTGTTCATTCTATTTGAAACCATCATATGAAAAGGCTACTACACATGCATCATCAGCTCTTGCAGCAAATAAGGACATGTCAATGAAGTGTATATCCCATTTTATACCATAGTTTGTTGTGCATAGATATCTATTATTTGACGAATTGGGATCTATCCCATGATATTTTAACTGATGTCAAACTCTAGCAGAATGTCTGTGTGCACTGTGAACTCAAAGACTTTAGTTACGTAAACTTATTTGCAAGCTCGAATCGACCTAGGTACTTTCACTAAATTTCCAAAGCTTGCATTGAGATGAATGATCTTTTGCTTGCTAGGAAACTCAAATGGAAGAGGTGTATTATGTACCAAGTATCATGGGTATGGTGGGGTATGGAAGGGTATAAGGTGTATGCAAATGTGTTAATGCATATGATGGGGTACGTGTACATTTCTGGTACATGGGTACGCATAACTTGGGGTTGGATTCTTCGTACCTGTACTGTTGTCCACACCCACATATAGGAAATGTACCTGTACCCCTCCCCTTAGCCATTGAATGGAAATGCACCCATTTCCACACCCTGCTGTACCCCACCATAGTCAACAATACCTTCGTGGACCCTAGTATTTTGTGATGTACCCCAATTTTGGGAACGTCGGTTCTGATTTAAGTATAAAAAGGGATTTTTCATAATACAAAAGCCCCAATGTTGTTGTATTTAATGTGGGTCCAGCCCCAAAAAACAAGTTCTGCGCCCTTTTATATTTAAACCCTAATTTCATGCTCACTTTTGGATTTTCAGTTTGGTTATGTGAGCTTGGACGAGACCAGTAGTGAAGATGAGAGGAAATAGGGCATTGTTCTGTCTTTATTGCAGGAAATTGGTGTCCAGGCCAGTGTTTTAACATAAAGCATTCTTTCTTGTCAATTCCCCACATTTCAGTTTTCATTAAGTTTCAAGTTTCAGTTTTTTGTTGGTTTTTCATTTCACACGACGTCTGGTAAGGGAAGGAATGTCAATGTTCAATGTTGAATCATGAATGTCAACTGATGAATGGTGGATGCTGGAATGATTTGAATCTAAAAAATGAAAATAAATTTGAACCATTGTTGATTTACATTACAGTGCTCCTTTTTTTGTTTTGTTTTTAATTTTATATTATTGAGCTACATATATGTAAAATTTGATATATGTAGCCCTGTTGTACACTGTCTCCGTACCCGAATCCGTTCCAATGTACCCATACCCTGACAAGTTAGGTGCAACTAGCATAAGTTGTTTAAGACGCAAGAAAATAATTTAAGTGCCCTTGTTTAATAAAATTCTTGAAAATGATATTTTTTTGTATTTATTTGAATCCAACTAAATGCTACCATTGACAACCGTTCCCAAGATGAAATCAGAGTGTGTACATAACTCTTTGCCCTTCAGCAATGCTACCTATTGTATATAAGATAAAATTACATATTTTATTCTCATTCATTTCAGTTTCTTGGATATATATTAGTCAGAAATGTTAGTTGCCACTATATAATGTATTTGTAGAGCTGAGGAGAAGTGTTCTGAATGCAAATGTTTTTACAGAATCGACAAGTGCAATGCTACATTTGCTGTTATCAAATTGAATATTAATTTGCTCTGTGACTATATATATATTTTTCATTTTTGCCAAAGCAATATTTCACAAACTTTTTTATTTGAGATGAAATAAAACTTATATTTCTTAGGTGTGTCTAAAACACCAGCCTAAAAAACCAAAGTAAATAGTCTATGCTTAAAACAACAAACTGTTTGTCTATGCTGTCTTGAAGTGTCCAAAATACAAACCAACTAAGACAGAGGATAGGGCATGGGAAAAAGGGTTTAGGGCACAGGAGGAGGAGGATCCTTTCTGTGATCTTCCACTCAATCTGAACCCTGCTGGCCAAAAACAGCTTTCTTTGAAAGATAATCAGCAACATAATTGAACTGCCTCTTCACATGGGTTAAAGAGATTTAATCAAAGTATGTAACAGCAGCCATCCTTTGATCCAACATAGGCCTTGATTGATGTTTTGCATCCTATAAGATTTGTTCACCCACTTTTTAACAAGTTTATAGCCACCAAACACCTGTAGCTTGTGTAAATTTTCCAATGCCTAGGTGACTGAAGTCCTTATGTTCTCAACCAAACAAATCTGTTAGCTAATTGTAGAAATTTAACATCTTCACATAGCAACAATCACACAATAGCTGGAAAGTAAATAGTGGAAGCATAAAACAATTACACACATACACGAGTAATTTCTCCTTGAAATTAGCTTGTTATTCAACTAATTAAAGCTTACAAGCCAACCTCAACAACTTCTAAAACCTGGTGGCTGCACTGTAAACAAAATCTACTCCAACTTGATGTATACAACTTGTTGAAGATAGTACAGCCTGCGCCAGGGAAAATACAGCAGCCTTATTGTCTGCTATACAACTGTAAGGATTTTCTGTACTGCTGGTATATGGCCTTTTATGACTTCTGCAGTATGGACTCACTCTTCTACCGAACTTATGTTTCTTGCTCTCTACTTTGCTCATTGTCCCTGTCTGACAAAAAAAGTGTATGAACTCTCTATCTTGACCTATCTTTATATTTATGCTGAAACCTGGATCTCTTAGTGTGTCATTAATGTAGTAAATACATTTGATTAGACTCAACAACTAAATATAAGAGTCTTCACTTCTTACTAAAGCGAAATACAAAATATAATTACATTTTTAAATATCTTGAACCATTTTTGACATGTTCACATTAAACCTGTGTGGAAGTTTTTGTTCAAGCTATATTTTTCAACTGTCCCTCTTCGTGAGGGAGGAATTATGCATCAATCCAAGTTTGTCTTTAAATGTTTCAAACTTCCCTTTTGCTAAGGGTTTGGTTAGAATATTAACTACTCGCTAATTTGTTGGGATGTGCTTGAACTTTACTGCTCCCTTGTGTATCTTGTCTCATATGAAGTGATATCCAATCTCCATGTGTGTGGACTCGGAAAAAAACATTGGATTTTCAAAGAGTTTGATAAGACTTGATTATCATATCAAATCACTGTGGGAGCTAACTCCTAATCAAACAACCCTACAAGCAACTTGTGAAGCTAGATGGTCTTGCAACTAGCAGTACTGGTTGTCATATACTTTTCCTTTGATGAGGTATATCTACTTGTTGAATGAACATTTCATTGTCGATTTCAAGCTAAAGCAACACCTTGAGGTGCTCCTCCTATCGTATGTACTGTTGACCAATTTGTGTTTGCATACCCTTGCAACTTCACTTCACTTCACTATCTCCAAGATATCTTAGATCACACTCAAGTCCTTAAATATATGAGCACATGTTTTGTTGCTACCCAACGCTCTTATCTTGTCTCTACCTTGAATTAATTCAAGGTATTTAGTGCAAAACATATATATGGTATAGTGGAAACAATGGCGGGGCAGGGATGGAGGGGGTGCTATTGACCCAATTTCCATTCTTGGGGCTCAACCATGACCCTTTGACTAATCAGGGATTGATCTCTCTGGTGAAATCCCTTGTGAAAAAATAGTGTTTGTTAGATTTTTAATATAGTGGAAAATAAATAAGAATCACTGAATGATAACCTTGCACAAAAACATTAAGACATAAATGTTATTTTGGGAAACCCTTCTACAAAAGGGAAGAAAACCCAACAACCTTTCTTATGAGAGAATCTATTCAAGATACAAAGTACATCCAGATACAAGAGTAATCACATAGAAGAATTACCCCACAAATAGTAACCCCAGAAAAATAGTCTTCTTCCTCTAGCCTTCTTTCTTCTCTCTCTTGAGCACTTGTCTAGTTGACTTGAGTTAATTGCTTGGTGAAAATGAGGAGGCATCCCTCCTATTTTTACTTTTTCACTTTTGTTGTGTGGTTGACTTATGCTATTGAAGAGGGTCGACTTGTCTTTTGTGCATAATAATAATAGTTTATTTTTTGTCTTCTTTGGGCTGACTTAAGGTTGAGACCTCTTGACGCTACAAACATCAATAGTGTTGACCGGATACATCAAGGGACCTACTAGATACCTGTACAATGTAGGGTTGACCATATTTGAATATGTAGTTGCTATGATATTTAGATTAATGATCATAGGTGTGGCCATGGATTTACAGACCTACATCTGAAACCTCTTTAGGATCTCAATTGCACATTTAACTTGCCCAAAGAAAATCTCACCTTGTGTGCCAAATATTCAACCCTAGGAAGTAATGTATCATGCCAATGTCTATCTCCAACCCAATTGATATATTTGTTTCGCACCATGCAATCAACCTCTTTGAACCCGTAAGAAACAAGTAATCTACATACAACACCATAACAAACAAATATGTCTCAACAAGTATATCATAAAAATTAGGATATGCTTTTCTTTTGGTGAAGCAACTTTGCAAATACCCATCTAACTTGGAATACCATGCTCTTAGTGCCTGCTTGAGTCTATACAAGGCCTTTTTAAGCTTGCCAACATGGGGGTCCTTCCCACTTACTTCAAGGTTTGCTGCTCTATGTACACTTCTTCCTCGATTAGCCCCATTGAGGAACGTTATCTGTAGATCCATATGATGTATGGCCCATCCCATAACTAAAACTAAGACTTAACAACTCTAATGGAAGTTTACTTGGCCATTGGAGCAAAAGTCTCCTTGTAGGTCACTCCCTCTCGCCACGAACTTCGCTTTAAACTTCTCAATGCTACTGTTTGCCACATGCTTAATCTTGTAGAGCCACCTAGAACTCACTATTGACTTTCCCTCTAGCCTTGGATGTTTCATACATCATTCTTCATGATGGAGTTATACTACTCTACCATGGCATCCTTCCAAACCTATTGGTCTGTTTCCTTCTAAAAACTTGAACGCTTGAAAGTCTATGATGTTTCTCATCAATGCCATGTATGGAAACTTCTTCGGAGCTATGCTCTTGTTGAATGTTCCTAGGAGCTTCAACCAATTCTTGAACATCCCTCAATGTTTGAGTGAACCATCGAGGTCTTTTGACAAAACTCAAAGGAGCTATTGGCTCCTCTTCACCTCAGGCCAAGAACTGGAAGTCACATGTGACTTTGCCTCAACCTTTAGACCTTCCCGCTCCTCATCCTCTATCACTGTAATAGGTTCATGGGATTTCCTAGATTTGAAGTCTTCATTGATTTTACATCCCTACTTACCATTGTCTCATTATAATGTAGGACCCCGAGGCCTTTGAAGTCTCATTATAACCAACAAACAAACCTTTTCTCTTGGAGGGCTCCAATTTGATCCTCTTGTGTATTGGCACAAGGATATAAATTGGACAACCAAAGATGCGAAAATGATCATTTATGACTCACACCAATGGATGCCTCTTTTGGTGTCTTGTCCTCCAAGATCTTGTGAGGACCACTGTTTTAGATGTCGATTGCTATGATGCATTTTTCTGCCCATAGAAACATAGACAAATCATGGTCATGTATCATGACCTTAAGCTCCTTTATGGATCAATTCTTCAACTCTATAACCTTGTTTTGTTGTGTGTTGTATGAAATAGTTAGCTCCCTCTTGACTCCTACATCTTAGAAACCCTCAAACTTCTTGGAGGTACACTAACCCTTATTGTTCGATCTCATGGCCTTGATCTTTTTCCCTATTTGGTTCTCCATTAGAGCTTTGAGATCTCGAAACTTCTTAAATACCTCATACTTGGTCTTTAAGAAGTAGATCCATGTCTTGTGAGAAAAGTCTTTAATAAAGGAAAATAATACATGCTTTCTAAGATTGATGCCACTAACATCAGTCCACATACATTCCAAGAGTCTAGAGTCTCCTTAGACTTATGCTTGTTGCTTGGGAAAGCAACCTTAGCATGTTTGCCAAGTGTGCACCCTTTGCATGCTACTCATTGCTCAATGTTGAACTCTTGAAGACTTATGACTATCTCTTTCAGAACATGCAACACCTTATAATGTAGGTGTCCCATCCTTTTGTGCCACAATTCACCTAAGTTGTCATTGTTATGGATTAGGGCTTAAACAAGGTCACCTTGTATCTTGTATAAATTTTCTTCCCTAATCCCAATCACTTGTGTATATTTTGGGCTAGACTTTTTCGATTTAACAAGGATTGTTGGTTTTGAACTCTTCAACCATGTCCATATCTTCCATAATTGAATTTGAAAGCAAATTTTCCTCGAGACCTAGAACAAACAAAACATTGTTAAGATAAGAGTTATTGTACTGGAGCTGAAATTAAATCATATTAACTCTTGCTATTGGATACTAGGCATTATCACCAAGCTCAACTCAAACTCTTTAGTTTAAACAATTCTTGGCTTGATGTCATATGCCTAGATGCCTCACTATCCACATACCACACATCCTCTGAAACTATATTGGAAAAAATGACAAGATACCATTGAGAAAATCTTCTCGAACTTGGAGGCAAAGTCGTTCATTTGAGTTTTAATAGAGGTTGTTTCTTTATTTTGATGTTGCCTTCCTTTACCCTTTTTGTCTGGACATTGTGATGCATAATGTCCATGCTTTTGACATATGAAGCTCTCGATTTTACCAAGTCCTTCCGTTGTTGTGATGTTGACTTCTCACTCTTTCCCTTAGTCTTGTTGATTCCTTTACCTCTACACTTGTTCGTTTGACCAAACAAGGCATGGTCACTGTCCCCTCCATGCTTGGTGGCCATTAACTCCATTCGAGTCTCCTCCTGGATACAATCATCCTATAATCTTTCAAAGGAGAGAAGATTATCATGAGCACAAATAACCTAGACAAATGTTTTGCATTGTGTCAAGAAACCATTTAGTGACCTATTGAGTAGTCCTTTGTCTACAATCTTCTCCCCAACTCTTGTAAGTTGATCGCAAACATGCGCGAGTTTCAACTCGTAACTGGTAACTGTGTTTGATTTGGTCATTTTTATAGATCTGAATCTGTCACGCAATATCATCTTCTTGTTTATGTATTCGCTTTGGTAAAGGCTAACCAGGGCATCAAACATATCCTTTGCTATCTTCTTCTCGAATACGAGGGATCAAATGATCCTTTATAAATTTATGATCATATACTTGGCTTTCATTTCCTTTTTCTTATGCACTACCAACTCTTGTGGGTTTATGAACGAAATCATTGCAATCTTGACGATATCCAAGAGATCATTATCTTCTAGAATTGCCTTGACTTTTCAAGACAAGCAATTTGGGGCACATCCCATTTTGTCTTTGAACCCGAGGCTAGTTGATGCAATCTTTGAGCTTTAACATAATCTCACAAATTTGATAGGTAAGTAGCATCATCTTTGAAACCCTCTAATTGTTGGCTTTGGTTCTTGGCAATTGATCTATTATTGCAAACTCTTCAGGTCCTCAATCATAGAAGCTTTGATACCATGCTAATTTTCCAATGCCTAGGTGACTAATGTCCTTGTGTTCTCGACCCAACAAATTTTTTACTTAATTGTAGAAATTTAAGTTCTTCACATAGCAACAATCACACAATAGTTGGAAAGTAAATAGTGGAAGCATACAAAAATTACACACAAGGACTGATAATTTCTCTTTTAAATAAGCTTATCATTCAACTAATCAAATATTACAAGGCAACCTCCATAGCTACGAAAACCTAGCAATTGCATGGTAAACAAATTCTACCCCAACTTGAGGTGTACGATTTGTTGAAGAGAGTGTGACCTGCACTGGGAAAAAGGTAGCAACTTGTACGATCTATATTTAGATATAACAACTACATGAATATGTTTTATTGGTGTTGTATAAACCTGCTCTTCTTCGTAACTAATGCACCTTGCTCTCTCTTGTTGTCCCTGTCTGACAAAATGTGTTTGAGCTCTCTACCTTGACTCGTTTTTATACTTGTGTTGAAATTGTAATATACCAAAACCCTAATCTCTCAGTGGGATGTACAATTGAGGTTAAGCCTACTTTTTAGTGTAGTAAATACACTTTATTAGACTCAACAACTAAATAAAAGAGTTTTCACTTTTTCCTAAAGTGAATTACAAAAGAGAATTACTTTTCAAAATGTCTCGAATCACAATCAACATGTTCTCACCGAACATGTGTTAAAATAATTTCTCAACAACTTGGAAATACCTTTGTCTAAAGCAAGCTTCAAAAGAGCGATACGAGCACGAATCTTGAACCAGTTATTAGTTTCCTTGCCCAAAGCAAGTTTGAAGGTATATAAGCAACTATAATAATAATATTAATACTCTATTTTTAAGGTCACCGCCAAGCGAGACACCAATTTGGTGTATGAGACCCCCTTGTTTGTGGGACAAGGGACCTCCCTCTGCGCAGTGATTTAACTGCTAAAGTCTACAGAGATGTATATACACTCCCCCCTCTGGATTTGAACTTGTCACCTCCTAAGAGGAAACAGTCATAAAGCACGCCTGTTACGTCTCCACCCTTCTACTGGCGAGAGGACGCGACTATAATGCCGACAATCCGAGCAAACTAAGCCTCATGAACACAATATAAAATGCATTGAAAATAAACATACATAGATGCATAAATGATTATTGAATAACGGAAGCAAAATCATTTCATTCAACACATTAACATGTTCATCATATCTATAAATCAAACACAGTTACAAGGATTTAAACACAAGAATACTTATCTTAGAAGAAGCTTGTTCTACAACTAGCTACGTCGCTGCAACGTTCCACCCAACCATAGGCCAGTGTGCTCATCAATCTCTCAGCAACACTGCCACCCCCGAGTTGGGCATGATTCCACAAGGAATAAGGGGAAACTAGCAGGCTCACACGTAGCCAAGGATACACAACTCAGCCAAGCCAACACAGTTGGGTTATTAGGCTAACAGGGAGTTGGAAAGGTTGGCTCCTAAGCTAGTGAGCTCAATCCAAAAGCTATGGACACCTGCACCAGAACCAGCCCGACTTCTAAGACATCCACACACACCCAACACAAAGAAGCATTCCCTTCTTTGCTATGCAGTTCCTCGGGCCATGCCTTCCCTTCCAGTGCTATTCAAGGGGTGCAGAAAAGAGAATCAGCCCTCTAACTCTATCAGTGAGGCTCCTACACACACTAGGTTTATCAAGCAGGCTCATAACCCATTTCCACTCCAAAAACAGTTCAACCAAAACAACAGAGGCATACACAACAATTTCCAGATCCGGGTTAGATGAAAAATTGACTTGGGAGCCAAAATGAATTTGTAGATGGGTAAAACAACCCCCTTAGCGGCAATTTGAATTCCAGATTCGTTTATGGCCCTAACGTAGCCAAAACGAACTCAATCGACACTCAAAATTCGTGGCTTTGTTCCCCCCATTGGCTGTGCAACTCTGAAACATGAAATTACCCAACCGTGGAGAGGTGGAAACAACCCAAAAACGCCCAGGAGTGATCCCAACCACTGAGCATTAACAAAAACACTTCCCAGCCTTGGGAAAAATGAAGAACACAACAGAGAATGTGAATGGTGAATGCTAGGAGCTCCAAAATCGTGGGGAAGACAAAAAATGTGGATGGATTCACACACAGGAAGTTCAGAATGCCTGAGATAGCTCATGTGAAGGAAAAAATGGTGATGAAAACATCAAAACATGAAAGCATGGTAGAATGGCCTACGTTTTTGGGTTTTTGCTTGCCCAAGGAGTCAAAATGTGTTTCCTAACAACTAATGGCTTCTCCAATTCGAATTTGGGCTGTCATACCTTACCCATCCCATGCATTAACCAACCCAACCAATTTATGGCAGTAATAAATGATTGGGTGAATGAGACAAGAAATGTAGTTGACATTTTGATGGGTTCTCTCTCTCACATTTGGCTTTTCCCATTGGCCCAAAGGTTTGAATATCCCCCCCCACCCCTATCCTTAGGAAATCATGCCCCTTCTCATTATTTTTGCATTGACATAGCTGGTTGTGGGTATTTTTAATTAAAATGCATATTTACATGTTGTCCAAATTATAATGTGCTTGGCTAGCACAGAATACCATCGACATCGATTTTAATTGCCGAACATATAACGATAATTGATGGTGGGGCTTTTGCCTATAGCTTCATAACATGATTAATTTCAATATATACATCATATATATTTAATGCAAACATGGTCAAAACCGAGGTGTTACAACGCCCCCTATGCCATTAAGCCTACCGATCTTGTGCAATTGACAGACTATAAAAATATGGCTAAGACAAAACAAATTGTCCTCAACTCCATGAAGAGTGATTTGATCCCTCACATCATCGAGAAGTTAGATATGATGTTGTAGTGGGAAAAGAGGTTAAGAGTGGCGAGTTAGTACCACGGCCTTGAATGGGTTTTCGTCTTGATAGTCTTTTGTTTGAGGTGTTTATGTCTGAGATAATCTTCCCATTGTTGAGAAGCTATGGGACACTGTAGCAAGTATATAGGAGTATGAGTAGAATATTTTCTTCATTAGTAAGATGAAGAAGACAATAAGAAAGGAGGAGTTGAAATGGGTAAGAAAGGAAAGAGGATTCAGGTTGCTAGAATAAGTGCAAGAAGTAATTGAGCCTCATAAAGTGTTGCAAGTGTTAGTGCCTTAAAGAAGGGAAAGGGAAAACCACAATAGCAAAAGTAGTTTGCATGGAGTGTAGAGGCAACCTTCTCCATGATCTCATGCCTTTCAACTAACACTTCCTCTGGTGTAGGATGATATGTGGATAGTGGAGTGTCTAGACTTATGACCAATAAGAGGGCTTTCGCTAGAGTTTAGTAGTAGGTGGAAGGGATATAGGTTGAGGTTGGTGATGATTCTAGATATATAGTGACAAGAGTGGGATCCATCTCATTTTAATTCAATGTTGTTTTATATATTTGTGGTTTGACTAAGAATCTACTCTTAGCGTTAGTTATGATAGGCTTAAGATGTATTGTTGAGTTTGATCAATAAGTCATCATTTGGAGGAGATGCTCGAATCATGGTTAAGTTTTGTCTAGAGGTATTTCAGAGGGTGGTTTGTACCGATTGTTGGCGGATCTAGTGAGAGCCGTAGTGCATGACAATGACTATGTGTGCAAGCTTTGAGACAAGAAGTTTAGTTACTTGCACTATGGAGCATTATTGATCTTGAAGGACATGGTGTACTCTACAAGTATGCTAAGACTGCTTTTCCTAGTAATGAGATTCTTGACCTAATACATTTCAATGTATGTGGAGCCTTGACTTATGATTCACTATCAGGTTTTATTAATTGACGATTTCTCTTAATAGTGTTGGACCCACTACATGAAGATTGAGGGCACTATTTCTAAGAAAAACCTAGTATGCTCCTTTGACATCCATGGCCTAAATGAAGCATTTTACACATGGGTCTTGAGCCTATAACAGGTCTCAACAATGTTGAAACCTCTCCAATCTCTCAATATGAAACACCATTCGCATTTCACCTTTTGAATTCCTCAAGTCAAGAATTTCCATCCCATAGGAATTGTTTTGGTGCCTACCATTTTTCTAGAATTTGATAGGGTGTCTTATAAGGGACCTAATAGGTTAAATAGTAATTATGAATTGCAACCCAGTTCAAGTTTCAAATTTGGCTACAATAGTAAAAAAGCTTAGCAATCCATTTATGCGCTTTTTGCTCCACCCTTTGTAAAACGACTTCTCGTAGAATCTTTTGATGAGGCCTAGAAAAAAGGGTATTGTTAAGGACTAAAACATTTGGCTAGGTTGGATTTAGGATCAACCATGGTTAAGAAGCCAATTTGGAATTGGGCACTGGCTACGACTCCAGAACTTTGTTTTGAGCCATTGAATGTTGGAGCGCAAAGCTATACAAAATGTATATCCAAACACTCCATAATGTCATCTCAAGAGGATTACTCCTTTAGGATGGTGAGAAATCATTAGCAAAAAGCACATTCACCAGTTACCAAACATCGTGGTTAAGTAGAGGGATACTTTTGATAAGCCCCTATTTGTTATATATAAGATATCCCAAGGCGTATGTAGCAAGCTCATATAGAGAAGTGGAAATAGGGAAACCTTGATTGATAGAAACTGACAACCTAATTTCCTTTGAACTACACCAATTGATCGAGAGGCATGCATAAGCATGAACATAGAGAGGTTTGATTGCTTCATTAAAGAAGGTGTCACAACCCAAGGATTTGAGCATGGTAAGAATAAACAATAATTTTAGCTAGTCATATGATTTTCAGAACCAATTAAATGAAAAGAACATTCATGATCGATAACTAAGTCCATTGCATGCCCTCCCATACTGGAATGCCCAAAGTGAATCTCAGAAGGTTGAGCGTAGCCATGACCGGTTTACTCATGATTCCAGAGGGTGGAAAGAGAAATGGGATAACGTGTATGGGAAATGAACCCCAATAATTCCCCATGGTCTGCGGTTAGGGTTGCAACTAATGTTATGATGAGGTCGACAGTTTACCGGATGTGATGGTGCACAAATTCGATATGTCAGCGGTAGAGGGAGGTGGTGGGAGGGACAAAAAGGTGTTTGTCAAAGGGGTGCTGGTAAATAGGCATGGACCAAC
The DNA here is from genome assembly GCA_001517045.1 of Pseudotsuga menziesii. Lineage (NCBI taxonomy): Eukaryota > Viridiplantae > Streptophyta > Pinopsida > Pinales > Pinaceae > Pseudotsuga > Pseudotsuga menziesii. The sequence continues at coordinate 89,533 of LPNX010894333.1, forward strand.
GACAGACAGAGAGGGGATGGATACAATATCGATGGTGGTGTTAATGGTAGAGAGGACATGCTCCAGAGTGGCCGGTCTTTTAGGATCGTAGTACGTCAATTGGTCAATAGCCTCAATCATGCCATCATGGGGGAGCATTAGGAATTGAAATATGGTAGAAGCAACAACGCACATCGAGGAGGAGGTTGTAATCTTGCTGGGTGTTCACAACCTCGATGTCAATTAACACGGTTTTTCCAGCCAACTCAATGGGGACATTCGTGAGGATGCCTTCTGGTTGGGTAGTGCGACCATCGTAAGCACGAAGGGCGATGGTTGAGGGTTGAAAGGTTTGGGAGTCAAGATTCTACCAAACGAAGGTGGGCATAACGCAAGTAGATGCAGCCTCATCGATGAATGACTAAATTCTGAACGATGACAGAAACCTGGAAGGCTACGAATGATGGCATCCAAGGTTCTCCTTGATCCAAGTCAAAAGTGATAAGCCTGGAATCAGAGGGGTCGACGACACCTAAAGAAGATAATAAAGTTTTGCATTGCAAATGAGAAGTTCTTAGGATTTCTAGAGCGGACTTGGCAGAGGGAGACTAGGCAAAGTCATCGACAATATTGTAATTGAGAATGTCTTTAGGAGTGGGGTTGATCCCATCGCGATGTAAACCAAACCTAGGGACTTTGGCAGTCCCGTACGTGGGGGGTCTCGACAATTGTAAAGACATATCACGAGCAGTGGAGGTGGATGCCGTGGAGAGGTTAATGGTTTGTGTGGTGGAGCCATATTGGTTGTTTCGAGTCTGTAAGTTGATGTTAGATGACAATGTCATAAGATGATGGAGACCAGGATCGATGGGTTGACTTGAAGAAGTGGTTGCAGTGTTTTGTTGGAGCAATGGTTGGATTGCAACCATACCTTGATTCAGTAACGAGTTCTACATCACCATAGGCGAAGGACCTTGTGGTGTTGGGTTTCGCTGTGACGGAGCGACATCATTAGTTTCACGTTGTTTTTCGGCTTGTAATAGGTGGCAGATTCGATGCATGTGGGGGAATTGGTGTGTATAGTGGCCATAAACATCACAAATGGGACACAAATGGTTAGTAAATATTCAACCACTTGTAGCTCTGGTCGTTCCCTAGGGTTTTGCTCTACTGCCAATAATTCAACAACCATGTGCAGGCTGAGTAGATCGCAATTAGATTGTGCCATCAGTTTGGCTAGTCCCTGGCATTTAATCAGCTTTGTGGGATTAATCTCCAAGTTATACTCAAGTAAGACTGCTATCCATTTTTCCCTTCTACCCTCAGGATATGGGTGGGTTAGAATATCTTTCACTGCACTGGTGTGAACATGAGCAATGATGTGAGAATGCATGATGTAAACATAGAAATTCTTCAAGGCCTGTACTAGAGCATAAGCCTGCTTTTTCAGAATGTTGTATTTCAGTGGGGCATCTATCAATGTTTTGTTGTAGAAAGTAATGGGCTGTTCATTCCCCTCATGATTCTTTTGTAACAATACTCCTGCCACTGTGTGCTCTGAAGCAAATGAGAATATGAGGAAATCTTTGGAGAAATTAGGGCTTACCAGTACAGGTGCTTCTGAAATAGCCTTCTTTATGTCCTGAAAAGACCGCTTTGCTTCAGGTGTCCACTTGATCTCATTATTCTTTCTCAGCATACTAGTCATCCACCTCACAATCTCAGCAAAAGAAGCCTTCTTAGAAAACCCACCCTTCGAAGAAAAGATTGAACCTCAACCTTGTTTCAAGGGAGCTTGATTTTCTGTATGGATTCAACTCTTTTTGGGTCTATTCTAATGCCTTCCTGGGAGATTATGTGCTCGAGCAACTTCCCCTGTTTCATAGCCAAGTGGGACTTCTTCGGATTCATAGAGATGCCAGACTTTTTGCATTTTCTGAACACTCAGAGCAAGCGTGCGACGTGTTCTTCATCGGACTTTGAAAAAATCGTGATGTCATCTAGATAGATAACCAAAATCTTGTCCTTCTCGTCAACAAATGCTATATCCATGGCCCGCTGGAAGGTTTCCCCTACATTCATGAGTCCGAATGGCATCTTCACATACATAAAGGTACCTCAGGGTGTGGTAAAAGCAGTCTTCTCCTGGTCTTCTGGGTGCTCCATGATTTGATTGTATCCCAAGAAGCCATCCAAGGTGGAGATCCTTTGAGAGCCCACTACCTTCTACATAATGTGGTCCATTTTAGGAAGAGGATAATGGTCCTGTAAAGAAACTCTGTTCATATTTCTGAAGTCAATGCACAACCTTATTTCTCTGTTCTTCTTCCTCATCGGAACTAAGTTGGCCACCCATCTTGAGAATCTAAGATCCATGATGATTTTGTCCTCGAACAACTTCTTTATTTCTTTTTCAATCAGGGGTAGCAACTTGGGGTTAATTCTCCTTAGTTTTTTCTTAAAAGGAATCTCATCCTTTTTTATTGGTATAGTGTGCTGAATTATACTTGTATCATAAGCCTTAAGATCACTATAGCTCCAAGCAAATACATCTCTGTAGTCCTCTATCAGTGAGATGTATTCTGTTTGGCCTCCAAAGAGAGTGTTCTTGAGAGCTTGATGATTTTAGGATGAGCTTATGTTCCAATATTCACATCTTTCACATCCTCACAACTTGGGACAAGCTGAGGCTCCTTAGCAATATCATTTGGGTCAAAGAGCCTTTCTAAAGGGACTAAACCCATGGGGATAGTGTTTCTATTAAGCTGCATGATTTCTTTGCCACAACATCATCCTTCTGCAATTCTGGCCCAACAACTTCTTCAGTTTCATTGCCAACAACACCCTCAACAAGGGCAACAATATCATTCCGTGTCATTATTTGGGAACATCAGTATAACTTTGCAGTCACTCCTAGGTGAGAGTAGACCCTCCCAGGAGCATGTTATCTTCATCAATGATCAAGCCATCAAACTCCCAAGTGAGATTAAGGAAACTATGGATTTGTTTATCATCTTCAAAGACCTGCCAATTCTTAACATTATCTGGGGACATAGGGTCTGTGCTTAACTTCAACCTCATATTTACTATTGGGGTACATGGGGATTTTGAAAACAACAACAAAAGTGGCCAAAGAATCAGCTATACCATTTTGCAATATGAGAATTAGATTAAATTTCCATTCTTCAAAACATCCTATCAGACCTAGGGCAACATTTATGTAGCTTCTCATCCTGGGATGTCTGGCCCGATACTCGCCTTGCATTTGTTTAATTACCAACTCGAAGTCCCCATGTATCACCACCCTCCCTACTTGGAAATATTTTAGGATCTAAATTGCTAACATCATAGCCTCATATTCTGCCTCATTGTTTGTGCACTCAAAGGAAAATTTATAAGAATAATTTAAAGCCCTTCCTCCTGGGGGTTTCATCCCAAATCCAACCCCCGCCCCTTCTTTGCATGCTGCCCCATCAAAGTTCAAATCCCACAATCCTTCCAGTTCTTCCTAAGTGGGGACAAAGGAAGCGTTATGTGAACTGAAATTGTCTTTGCCTCCCTCTGTAAGGAAAATGGATGATCATATCTCAGTGTCCAACGAATAGATAGGGTGGTTATTTGGCCTTTCATCATTGGTCACCATGTATGCCAACTTTTGCTCTATATAAAGCCTCCTCTGTACACCAAAAAAGGGATGGTGGCATATGCCATGTCCATTTCAAGTGCACCCTTGAGTTTGGCCGTCGAGGATCTTGACAGCAACATTCCAAACTTTGGAGGAATGTCAGCCACCACTACATGCATGACAAGGATTTTGGCAGGGATCTGAGCCAAAGAGATGACCAAATCTTTGATCAATCCTAGGCACTTAACTTTACTGGATTCAAAAGAGAAAATGTCTTTGTAAGGCCTGGTCACCTCCAATCCCAATCTATCCATGATCTGCCTGGGCATCAGGTTGTGTGAAACTCCTGAATCAGGAATGGTATTGTGTATGATGGCATCATGAATGTTTAGACTGACGTAGAAGGGAGGGACATCGCCATTGACATACTCATCTACATGGGGTCCAAATAGGATGGTGAGACTATCATCTTGAAGATTAAGGGAATCCGATATTTCAAATATTTCTCCTGGAGGCTTCAACATAGTCGTGATTTGGGACTTATATTCATAATTTATTAACAGTTCAGTTAGAGGGACAGAGATTTTGATTTTTACAATTTCGGCCTCTAAATTGAAAGAGGTTTGTCCTTGATCTGGGTTCCTTGGATTATCTTCTTTTGTTTCTTTCCCTTTGGGCTCTATTACATTCTTGTAGGTGTCCTTAGGGGGTGCATCATTCTTTGGCTTTCTTGTAGAGGTTTTGTTTGTTGCCTCTTTATTCCTCATAACATGAACATCTTTGTTCCTTAGACCAATCTGCCTCTGCAGATCCATCACAACAAGTTGGTACCTCTTCTTAAACTCCTCTGTTTCCTCAGCAGGCAACTCCTCTATTTTATGACAGGAATTATCATGCTCTTCTTTGGTAAAAAAGGCAGGGGATGAGTCGGTGTCTAGCTGGTGAATTTCATCATCGGCTTGATTTTCATAATCTTGCTCCAGATAATTCTTCTGAAACGAGGGCTTGATAGGTTGATTAGGAGGATTTCTCTACTCTCTCTGCATGTTTTGGAGGACTTGGGGCCTTCTACCATTCTGGTTTCTATTCTGTTGCTCTTGATTTTCCCTGGGAGGTGGTCTATTGTCCAAAGTGAGTCTCTCCATCAAATTTTCCATGGCTTTCATCATCATGTCCATCCTGGCCTCCTGTGAGTTAGAGGAAGAAGGGTGTTCAGGCTCTTTATCCCTCTTTCTATCCCCCTCTTCTCTCCTCCATTCTCCCTCATACCTCTTCTTTCTAGCAGCAATCAAGTTTACCTCTATCTCTATGGCGTCTTTCATCATATCGGCTAGGGAGGCTGATCTTCTTTCACTCAGCAACAAGGTAAATTCACTATCAAAGGATTCAACATATTGGAGTTGGGCAGAACCAGGGGGAGATTTGAACTAGGAAGGGATGGCATTATGTCTTCATAAATATGTCAGAAAAATATTGGATAGATTCACTCTCCCTCCTTCTCATGTTATGGTATTGGGACAAATATTGCTTTGGGTTTTTCTTGTCTTCCCATTTGTCCTTGAAAGAGTCTTCAAAAGCTTGACAATTTAGAAGGGAGTTGTCCGGAATATTTTTGAACCATTTTCTTGCTTCTCCAGCAAGACTTTGGGAAAACAGTCTAACTTTAACATCATCATGGTATACTTTCTCCAAATCTACTCAGTCTGAAAACAATCCCAAGTGCTCCTCAACTGAATACCCCCTCTCCCCATTAAATTGTTTGAGTCTTTGGGAGTATCCCTGGGGGTGGTCATGAAGAGCAGCAGGGAGAAGTATAGGGGCAAACCGGTTTTCCATTCCAGGGGTTAAATCAAGGTTTACAAGAGGAATTGAAGCTGGCGTGACAGACGAAATCACTGTGCTGTGAGGAATTGTAGAAACGTGGGGGGCTGTGAAACTAGATGATGAAGGCTGCTTAAGCTTTGACGTGGTGGGAAATAAGGGTATGGCAGAATACTGCTCTGTGGCAGTGGAGTTGAATGAGGCTAATTCAGAGGAAGACAGGGGGCACTCTCGGTCCAGCAAGGGTTGAAGATTCCTACCTAGAGACGCTGAGATATCAGGTGACCAGGAAGTACGAGAGAGCTTGAATGTAGAGGGGTCCAAAACCACTTCAGAGAGGATGGATTCAGACTTAGCCCTAGGGAAAACTATCTCAAATTCTTCATCACAATGCTCAGATATATCATTAATAGAAGCAACACCCTCAACGGGTAAAGAAAGAGTTCTGTCTAACTAAGGTATAACTGACCTTTGCAGCTTCTTGGCCTTCCGAATCATCCTTAGGATCAAAAATCTCTTGAAAAGGTTTAGCATCAGGATTGCTCCTCATATTGATCCTTCTGGCCGCCTGTATTCCCAGTGGGGTCACCTTCCAAAAGCTTTGAGTGGAGTCACCAGAGCATATACAACCAACATGTGTCTATGACCAACTGCTCAACCAGGTCGTAGAACTAGGACAATGTTGTTCCCTCGAGGAGATAATAGCAACTAGTCCCGGACAATGGCGCCAAGATGTTATCACCCGGTAATTTTCCTATGGTTGTGGTAGGAAATCACTAGGGTAACCATTTCAAACAAACCTTTAGGCTGTATTGTAGCCTATACAACCAGAGAGGGCTCTCTCAATGTCACAAGATTATTCACTTACACATATGTCTCGCAACAAGCATTCAGAAGGCTAGATTTCTGATGGGAACAGGTTGTTTGTATTTTGAAGAGTGTAAGAAAGACAAACATAAAACACCATTGGGCAATGGAGTCGAATCCTGATGCATTCAAGGGGCTTAATGATAGGTGATTATCCTTCACAATTTGAGGCAACGTGAGCATTAACAATCAGTCAAATAACTTTAAGAGATGGTAGGGGGAAATGAGAAGAATCACAATGAAACAAGAGGCACCTATCCGTGGATGAATCTCTTGAAACACTTTTAGCAGAAGCAACAATAAAGGTTGATAACTGAAATGGATCACCTAACAGAGGGTGAATTCCATAACATTCATCATAAACACATGACAAATACGATTTATGATGAAAGGAGCGCTTAACAGAGAACGAATTCTTTGCATACAACTAGACACGTATTAGCAGAACTTCACACATACATGGAAATGGAGCATACAGGAAAAACCATACTGAACATTGAACACTGTGATGAATCTTAAACACTCAGAACATACTTCTGCATTAATTACTTCCAAGAAAAGTTCAGAGCTACAAAACTAAGCACATAGGATTCCAAAATGAATGTCGAACCCTTTTCTCCTTTATTGAGGTTATATTTATAGTGCAATTTGCTCTTGAGACCAACCTCGAAATAGAGTGCCCAAATTGGCTACATCATGGGAATCAAACCCGAACGTACAAAATCCTAACAAATTTTGAGGTGGTGGATTCGCCATGATCATAAAACAAAAGGAGAAAGCACCCTGGGGTGCGCGTGACTGATTAAAACGGAAAACCTTGACATTCGGGGGTTCAGGCTTGCTTGATGAAAATGACCATTCAGAGCGTCTTCAAACGACCTTCTACTGCAGAGGTGAAGGAGTGGTTCTGATACCCGAGAAGGGGATTCTCAACCCCTTCCTACTTTGACTGTGTTGCGATTGGTTGGACAACCACTATGAGCTTTGCAACCTCTTCCACATTCCGCAAGCTCCTTCTCGCAAAATCCTTTTCGCAAAATTGTGGATTTCGGATCTCGGGTTCACCAACTTTATAACCGAACATCCGCCTTTTTGCTTCTCTCGTTTCCCTCCCGCGAGCTCCTTTGCACAATTTTGCGAATTGCGGGGTGCGGGTTTTCCAATTCTCACATCTAGACCTCCGCCTTTTTGCTTCTGCCCTTTTCTTTTCGCCTTTTTCCTTTCACAAAATTGTGGGTAGCGGGGTGCAGGTTTGCCAATTCTCATATCTGGAGTTTTTTCTTTTTCCTTCCACAAAATTGCAGGTTGCAGGGTGTGGGTTTGCCGATTCTCATATCCGGACTTCCTCCTTTTTCCTTTTGCCTTTTTTCGGGCCGTTGATTTCTTTGCGGTTTCATCCCTAGCCGTCAATCTGAGATCAATCACGAAGTTCATCCTATTTTGGCGGATCCGTTAGCTTCCTCACTCCTTTCTCTTATGGGATTCTTCTAGAGTGTTTGATCCTTTGCGGTTCAGATCTCCACCATTGAAAACTGTTAGCTTGACCCAATTCCGCTGCTTTCTAAATCTTATTTTCTCATGCATGCTTACCCTTGCAGGATGGTTTATGGTCGTCGATCTCCTCCATGGCAGATCTGCTTTGTCTATTTTCACCGAGACTTACCACTGAAGTGAACTTTCCATATAAGGCTTATTTCCAAGGTCACGTCTAAGGTTTTTTTTACCATTTTGATACTTTAGGCTTAGGAATAAGCCTTCTAAACAACTTCAAACCCTTTCTGCACACCTCTAGGTCATACGACATGGATTTTTAGTCCTCACCTTACATTTACTCCAATTTGACCCCCTTTTTTGACCATTTAGCCGAGACACGGTGATAATAGGTTGAACAGGTGGTGGGTAGTAGGCGAGAGCAACTGGAGTGTCTGCAAAGCCTACCATTTGTCCATTACAAGTAGGTGCCAGGAAATTCGGTCCATGAACATGAGGAGCAGGTGCAGGAGACACATATGAAGGCATCGCTCCAGGCCGAGCCACTGTGCGTGAAATGTTAGGGGCGTATCCAGCTTGGGAAACACTAGGGGCGTTATTGGAGTGAGGCGACATCGAAGGAGAGGTCGTGTACAGGTGGGAGTGCTAGGTGATGGAGCCAATGACTCCATCGGCAGCATGGGATTCCCCTGGCGTATTGCGCAGTGAGGAGCATCAGATAGGATTATGTAAAGGTAACTCGTTTGGGCATAAATAAGGTCGAACTGCTATGCTTTGAGGATTACTTCTTCCTCAGTTTGTGGGTGCTCGGATGCAACATCATTGGCGATAGGGTGCGTAAGGTTTTAAGGAACCATACAAGGAAAATCCTGTCATCTAACTGGATTTTGCACAAACTACGACGACAATGCCACTCATGGATGTGATCCGTGGTGTGGGTAGCAGTTTTCTGTCTACATGATAACATGATTTCCACGTCCTCATCATAACAGACGGGTAGCTGGAAATACTAGAGGAACATCGAGGCTAAAGAGGGAAAATCAGGCTAAGTGGCATGGGGATGCTCAATGTACCATTTGGTTGCAACACTAGTCAGTGTGTGCTAGAACAACCACAATTGGATAGAGTTGTCCACTATGTTGTTGGAGGAACACCATAAGTGGAAGGACATAATATGGTTCTGGGGGTCTTCTCCCTCCTTTCCTTCAAACTTAGGGATGTCCGAAGAGAGTTTGGTAGGCATGGGAGGCCACAACGGGTCATGACATATGGGATCATTTGTTATCCATGCCAAATCGGGCAGGTTGAGACTAGCCATGAATGCCAGGGTAGGACCTAGACTAGTTCGAGGAGGTCCAACAATGGTGCTAGGGCCAACGGGAATGTAGGAACCATTGACAAATGGGGGTTGGTAGGGATGACTTCCGACAGTAGAAGTAGTCATTGGAATGGTGTGAATAGCCGAAATAGTGGTAGAAGGGCCCGTGCCCCCATGCATGAATGTAGGAATGGAGTGAACCATGGTGGCTAGAGTGGGGCCACCACTAGTGGGTGGCGAACTCGCAATAATGTGTGCAGTGGCGTGGGGCCCACTGGGACCAGGGCCTGTAGGGCCAACATAAGTGATATCCGGTATGACAGGTGAAGCGTTCAGAAGTCCACTACCAACAATCCCTCCCTAGAAGGGGTTGCAAGGTGCACCAACCATGGGGCTAGACAGGTCAATGAACAAGGTAGGTTTGGATTGATAGGTGGTGAGCGACGTCGAATATGGATCCAACGATGACGATTTAGGGAACCAAATTGAGGGTTATGGCCCCTAAGTATCTGGGAGTAACATGGTGGAGCAATGGTGGCGTGATGGTGTGCTATATGATGAATGAAGGCGTAAGGGTGGAAAACACAAGCTAAAAAATCCAGCTACGATTGAGTGTGAAGAAGGAGAGCCGATAAATGGTGGAACACAAGCCAAAAAGAAAACTCTAAAACTGAACTGCAACAATGTGTCACAACAGGCGAGTCTACAACAAAGCAGCCAGAAAGCCAACAAACAACACTACCTGTAAAGAAAATGACACACCAACCTATGGAGTATAAGTGCAAGTAAGCTCCTAGCTACAAGATGGAAGCCCCTCACAAATTGTATCCTCTGCTGGGTGGTGAAATCCACAGTCAAACAATACGAAATTGATGAACTAAAGGCTAAGAGAATCCCACTACCGAGAGGGACCTTCTGTAAAAGAGCCCTAATAGACTGACAACTAGGCTACCTCGTTCATGACACATTCATGATGGTTTCTTGGCACTTAAACCCTTTGGTCCTCGACACTTGGTATGGTCTTAGGGATGCACGAGGAGGACTATGTAGGGTTAGCATTCGGTACAAAATGGAGTGCAGTATTCCACCCAGACTTTCGTAACCCTTCGTTGTGGCTTACCCCTGCAGAGCGAGAGGCCCCTCGATAAATTGGTTGGGACCGTGTCAACAAATACTAGAGGATTTTGGTTCTCTAGAAGACAACAACTATGTCTCAAATGTAAGTGACAAGGGGTGTTATTTGGATTCCTATGCCCAGTGTTTTAACTTAACTACATTATTGTTTTGGTCCTCCAATGAGTTTACAATGTTGATTGAGTTAAGATAAATTTTAGGTTAAGCTTGGGGTCATGGACCAAGCGTTTATTTTAAGGTGTGAGATGTGTGCACAGGTGGAGTGTGATCTCTAAAAACCCAACAATCTCATGCAAGAGACACATATGCTAAAAGAATAAAGAACAATACTGTAAGTAAATTTTTTTTAACACATAAACTAATTATTTTAGAACATATGCAAGTAAACAAGCACACAAGGAACTCTGTAGGGTGTAGGAAACACATGGGGGTCTCAACTACTAAGCTCGACTAAGATAAGCTCACATACAAGCAAAAGAGGACTGCAAAACACACCAAGGGAATGTAGGCAATCAGATCTGGGAAAACGCAGTCAATACGAGGGCATATCACAGACATGGAAAAAATTGCACACTAGTACATATGGCTCAAAAGTTCCACGCAATATTGCCACAAATAACTTAAAATTGAAATTTTCGTGGATAAACAGATAAAAAAATTGAAAAAAAATGTTCTGTTCCTCAATAATCATTGCTATAGCGACATACATAACTGATCGTCACTATAGCGACAAACGTTTGTGGTAATAGTGACGAAATCCCACAGGTCGTCACTATAGCGATGATAAACTTAACATAAACAGTCATCATAGTAACAGTGATTGACTTTTTGTTATTGTTGAAATTTGATCATTGTGCATTTTTGGTTGGAACTGCCACGATCATTTATCTATAAATACATGTTCTTAAGAAATATTTCAACAAATGTTTTCCTATAGTTGCAAACCATTTTTCATGTTGATTGTTCGATCTGTGATTTGAAGAGTCCGGTACTGGTTTAACACATCGAATTTTGATCTTGTTCGGTTTCCAGGTTAGTATTTTTAAATTCTTGGTCTCCTTTAATGTGTAGTGTTATACATAAAGCGAGTCGACTATTCAATATTTTTTCCTCAATACTGATGCCTATATAGATTTGTCGCTTAGAATTTGATAGATACACACGGATATATATTTTTAAAGACCATGGGGACATATTTACTAATTAGATTTCTCACTTTCCATGTCACGTCCTTTAATTTTGTGTCTCTTTTAATATATATATATATATATATATATATATATATATACAGTATTCAATTTACTTATATATTGATTGAATTTTTTTTGATCTTATCGGCTATTAGAATGTCAAATAAATATACTTGGGAAAAAAATAATAAGAGGTATGCTAAGTTTAAGACAACATTGGAGGCAGAGGGTGATGGAAAGTGTTATTGCCCTTGCAATGATTGCAGGGGTTTGCGAACAAGAAGAATTTTAAGAACAACAACTGAAAAACATGGGAAGGAGAAGGGGCATGCTGAAGGGGGGTACGAATATAGTTCGTTGGTAAGACATTATTCATTACATAATGTACTTCTTTTAATATTACTGTTCATGTATTCACAAAATGTTTTATTATTTTAAATATATGTGTTGTATATTATACACTAATGTTATTACATTGTTTGTAAATATAAAGACAATGCCCCCTAAATGTCGACCGCCAGAGAGCTATTTGCCACATAATAGTAGAAATACTACTTTAAAAGGTGAGGAACATGGAGATCAGGATATAGGAGATCGAGTTCTTAATGATCATATGGATGAAGATGACCTTATTGACACAAATGACGAAGATGAGATAAATATCTTGCTCTAAGACACATTTGCTCCATTGGATCACGAGGACAACCTCCATGATATTCATGATGTTCCTTTACTCGAGAAGTCCTAATAACCTCTTTATGAAGGCTCAACAACAAATATTCTATCTGCTATATTGTTATTGGAGAAATTGAAGGTTTTGAATGGTTTATCAAACACTTATTTCACACAGCGCCTAAGGTATGTAAAGTTGACTATTTTTCTCTATTCTTAGTGTTAATTAATTCATAAATTAGGGATATGCAATATTTATGACTTATATTGTTTACATTTCATTTTTTTGTCAATGTTGCAGATTGTTGGGCGAATTTCTATTACCACCATCAAATAATTTACCACTCATATGTCGAAAGGTATTCTTGATTATGAAAGAAATTGGAATGGAGTATCAAGCTATTGACGCATATCCTAATGATCATATTATATATTATAGACAATATGCATCAGAAAACAAATGCCCACAATGTGAAATTAGTAAATATCAAATTGATTAAGTAACAAAAAAGGTGTCACAAAGTTCTTTGTTATATTCCGATAATTCACAGTTTTCGACGACTATTCAGGTGCCAAAGTATAACACAGTTTATGGATTGCAATGCAAAGAACAAAAGTGAAAATGGTGTTCTTCGACTGCCTGCAGATGGTTTTGCGCTGAAGAACATCGAAGAAAAATCATTAGGAGAATTTTGAGGTCGAAAATGGGCATCATACGAGACATAATAAAATATTATGAGTTAGGCATTTTGTGAGGAAGGTATATTTACAACTCATTTCTTACACTATAACCAATGAAACTATGGTTAAGTTAAATTAAAAAGATGTCTAAAATAAAACAATAAAAAAATCATCTTTGATATGACTAAAAGTAAAATACTTTTGAGTACATAAATTACTTTTAAATATAATATGATTGATATGGCTAAAAGTAAAGTATTTTTGAACATAAATTACTTTTAAATATAATATGATGAATGTACTTATTAAATAAAATATATTAATTTTGAAATTTGAAACATAAGTTATTTTTTCAATATTCAAAATATGTTCATAAACCATGTATTTGTAATTTTGAATTTTAAACAAAAAAAAGTTAAATTTAAATGATTAAATTGTGATTTCATATATATATATATATATATATATATATATATATATATAAAATAAAATAAAATTTTAAAATATAAATATAAAATTATCAATTAAAAAAAACTTTTTTTAAAAATTTATTTCTCATTTTTTTAATACACCTTCGAAATCATAGGGTATTGCGCCAGCGTAAACTTATTTTTAATAGTTTTTTGTGATATATATTATGTATATTATATTCATTTTTAATGTAATAATTAATAACATCATTAAATAAATTGTTAATATTGGGATGAAAGAATAGTACATAAATTTCTACCATGAAAAAGTTGAGTTAATATTAAACAAATGAAATTATATGTAATAAAAATTATAATAATATAATATTTTATTATGATATAATAGTTCATTCAAATTGTTATGTTAAGATTTTATGTATGTATTTGATTTTGTAACTTGAATGTATATGTCTAATTTAAGTTGGTATAGATGTAGGTGTTTCAAAAGTTAAAAAATGATAGCAAAATATGAATCTTGAATAATACCTAAATTTAAAAAAAAAAATATTAATATTAAAATTCAACCAGATGAAATATATATATATATATATATATATATATATATTATTTTATTTTATTTTTATAAAATAAATAAATAAATAAATTTTATATTTAAATAATAATTATAATAGATTATTATATATTTAATAAGTATTTAAAAAACAAAAACTATAAATCATCGAATTGTTTTTATTATAAGATGTTAAGTGATTTTGATTTTAAATAAAGATTTGACATATATATTTTAAATATTAAAAAAATAATTATATAATTTTAGTTTTGAATTTATTTATTTTATATTGAAATAAAAAAAATTACATTTAAATAAAACATTTAGTTTTTTGGTATTTCTAATTAATTTTATATTGAAATATAAATAGTACTTTTAAGTACTTTAAGAGTAATTTTGTACATTTATATTATATTCAAAAATACTATGAGTACTATTTTTATAATGAGTGTTGACTTACAACATTGATATAGTTAACTATGGGTTTTCACTCACCATTTACAATTTGACAAATAAGCTTCTTTAACTCAACCAATGCCACCTCAACTATTATAGATGATGTCATCATTTATAATGTGATTGGTTCTTTTAAAGTGAATTTTGATAGTACATTTTTTGTTTAAAGGCCTATTTTTTATCTCAAAATTTTCCTAGTGGACCAATTTTTAAAGATGGATCTCGTAATGTTAGACTTCCATTGGTAGCTGATGGTTTCAATTTATTTGGAGAGCTTCGTTCTATTTACTCAGAGTGGTCTGTTTTTGTCATAAACAATAACCTTCCTCCTTGGATGTCGATAAAGAAAGAGCACACAATGTTGGCAATGATTATTCCAAGTATTTTTTTGAAAATAATTATATTATTTTTTTATTTTCTTTGTTTAATTGCTGCATGAGAGCACCTTTTATATAATGGGACACATAACTAAATAACATTGTATGTTGAATGATCATATAGGTAAGTACCAAGTTAAAAATATGAATGTATATATTGAGCCTCTTATCGATGAGCTATTGAATTTATGGTATGGCATCACTATGTATGACATCTCTAGACCAATAGGGCATAAACAATTTGAGTTCCATGGAATACTTGCATAGATAATTCATAATGCTCTCGGGTTAACAAATTTTTGTGGTATGTAAATTTCTATTGCACGTCGTTAAAATTATATGTTTTTAAGATAAATATCATGCATTTTTTTTAAATTAATAATATTTTGGTGCTATAACATTAATACATATATCTTGCAGGTATTCAAACAAATGAAAAATTTGCATGTCCAGTATGTGGTCCTAGGATAAAATCTCGTCATTCAAGAAGTTTAGCAAATGAGGTGTTTGATGAGTACAAGCACATCCTCCCTAGGAACCATATGTATCGAATTGTCGAGAAAACAAAATTCAATGGTAAAAAAGAGAATCGAAAGAAGCCACAAAGAATGACACCTTACCTATGGAAGTTGGAATATAATAAAAATCATCGAGGTATGCAAATTGTATATGTAGCATATATAAACAAACAAGTAATATTATGAATTTTATATCTTTACTGAATTTCCTTTACCATGGGTACTATCATGAATTATTGTTAATGTGTTTTCGTTTATGTTTAATGAATGTATTTGAGGCATGAATAGGCTTCCACGATGAATGGAGAGTTATTCCATACAATTCAATAGGTTGTCTTACTATGAACATCTACAAATAGCTCATTTGTTCGATACAATGCATATTGGAAAGAATGTAACATAAATGATATGGTGGATATTATATGGAAGGACCGACAAAGATAGAATTGAAAAAAATTGTAGTGACATTGTAGAAGCCAATCACACATTGCAAAGTGTAATTGTTTCCAATGTCAAAGATGGTGACCGAAATATTAGTCTTCCATGGTTATTGACAAAGCAACAAAGCAATTCTATAAAAGAGGTCATTCAAAAAATAAGGTTTTCGACGGGGTTTTCGTCGAACATACAAAATATCTTAACAAAAAAGGTGATTTTCGTGGTGTTAAAACTCATGATTGGCATACATTCATGAAGGTAATTATTTACGTATATAATTTCCATTTAGTACATCTTTTTAGTAATTGTTGTCTCTTATTTGGAAACATTAAATAATGATTTGATTTTTGTTACAGTACATTCTACTTCTATCTCTCCTAGATAGCTTTGATGACAACATAAAACAAGTTATATATGATCTTGGTAAATGCATAAGTTAAGTAACAATTTATATGCATGAAAATGTTTTTTCTCTCTTTGTTCCATAGGTTATTGACATATTGTGTTTTACATCTCGGAACTTTATTATATATGCCTCAATCTTGTTGATCACTGTTATTTTCTTGCATCATTTGTAGGTGGCTTTCATCTAAAGAAATCCATAAAGAAGATATTATGTATTGGAAGAGAGAAATTCCTCGTCTAATGTGTGAAACGCATAAGTATTTACCTCCAGTATTTTTCAATGCCCAAGAACACTATCTCATACACCAAGTTGAGGAGATTGAATTGTGTGGACATGTAAACTCAAGGTCAATGTGGATGATAGAAAGACATTTGAGGTTGTTAAAGGATTTTGTTAGACAAAGAGCACGTCCTGAGGGTTCTATGGTGCAGGGCTATATGGTATATCAAACCATGATGTACATTAGTCAATATATTCCAAATTTAGCAAAAAATATCAATCTGCCTCGCGTTTGGCACGTCAACTCCATCAACAAATTTGAAGGGGAGGTCCTGTTAGGGAAAGGTAGAACGAGGAAAGTGAAAGGTAATTGAATGGTGTAGATTTAATTTATTATACAATTATTTTTTCAATTTCATATATATATATATATATATATATATATATATAATACTCGTGTAATTTTTATTATTCCATCAGTATTTTAAGGTAAACTTAATTGCCTTTAATGATAGCTAATTTACAATTTTTAATTGTTATTTTTTCATATAGTTGGTCGCGTGTGGGATGCACTACACTTATACATTGAAAACAATATTGATTGGGTAGAGGAATGGATAGAACGGTGTACATAATTCTATGGTACCTTATCATGGGAAGGTGTTAGTAAATTGATTAAAATAGTGCATTGTTATCGAGAAGAATATCCCTTGAACTTACACAAAGGGAAATTGATTTAACATGTGGTTTAACAGATAAAAAGGCAAGTATATTTACCTTGTTCATTTTTTTTCGTTGTTTCCCGTTATATCAATGCATTTCTTTCGTTTATTTCTTCTTATATATTTATTTACTGATTTGGGCATGACGTAGTTGATACACCACAAGGTTATGTGATGCAATGGTCGTAAATTTCACATCAAAAAGTTGGATGACAAGAAGAAAACATCCGATTGTGGGATAATTGCGGTCTTTCAAGTCACTAATGTTTCCTATAGAAGTGACAAGCATCCAGAAGAATACGAAAATAGGTACTATGGTTATTTGGAAGATATAATAGAGTGTGACTTTAATTCCTTTAAAATAGTTTTGTTTGAGGTCAAATGGTATAGGCTACAAATGAATGATTGTGATCCCGAAAGAAATTTTATTGAGCATGTCAATGGATTTACCATGGTTAATACAAGGGCACTTGAACTGGGTACAGAGCCTTATTTTCTTCCAAGTCAATGTTAGCAGGTCTTTTACTTAGAGGTGCTAGGTAAAACAGGTTGGTCATACATTGTTAGATATGATCCAAGAGGAAGATTGATCAAGTATAATGTGCCTGAGAAAGAAGACAATGCTGAAGAAGAAGGTGATGCATATCAAGATTAGTTGGATGCCTACGTAGATGTGTCAGATGAAGAATCCGATCAAGAGGATGATCATCCAAATGATGTAGTGAACAATGACGATATCAATGATGAATATATAATCGAAAATGACATTGATGATGATGCTGATAAGAGCGATCATTTCAATAATAGCGATTCTGAACCGGATGATGATACAGATGTTGAGTCAGATGAAGAAGATTATCAATGGCATTGTAGCAATGTTGGAATCTAGGAGGTATGTGCATTATGGGCCATATGATGATTATTCGAGGTAGTTGTTTATGCAACATCTCATTTGTCATATTTGTTGCACATTGTCTTATGTTTTTTTTATTTACTCATAGATATTATTTATATATCTAAAATGGTTGGAATAAATATTTATTATATATGTTCGAATCATTTAGGTAAGTACCAAGTTAAAGATATGAATGTAATAATTGTGTATTGTATATGGTCGAATCATTTAGGTAAGTACTAAGTTAAATATATGAATGCAATATTTATGTATTGTATATCTTCATTGTTACCATCATCATCATCATCAAGATCATCCTCCTCCTCCTCGTCATCATGTTCATCCTCATTAGAATAATCACAATCATCATCATCTTCATATTTATGATCATCAATGGTATCATCATAATCATAATAATATTCATCCTCCTCCTCCTCCTCATCATCACCACCATCATCACCACCACCGTCACCATTGTGTTCATCCTCATTATAATAATCACAATCATGAACATATTCATCTTTATGATCATCAATAGTATCATCATAATCATCATCGTCATCATCACCATCACCACCATCGTCATCACCACCATCATCATCATCACCATCACCGTCTCACCCTCATCATCATCATCATCATCGTCATCATCACCATCATCATCATCGTGATCATCCTCACTAGAATAATCACAATCATGAACATATTTATCTTTATGATCATCAATGGTATCATAATCATCATCATCATCAATGGTATCATCATAATCATCGTCATCATCATCATCATCATCATGGCTAGCATCATCATCATCGCTGTTAACACCATTATTTATCAAAGGGGATGAAAAATCATGATGAAGAAGAAATAATAGGTTGCTCGTCGAACCTTGGTTAAAAGATATATTGTAAGAGTATGATGATACCCCAAAGAGTGATCCCGTTATCAAGGATCTGATGGTGCGAGTTGAAATGATAGAAATCAATGGCCATGATTGTCTCCGCACTCTCAGAAATGCGAGGGAGATAAAGCATGTCCGGGCGTTTATTGGGTGCACAGATCAACGGCTATCAATCTGGCTTGGGAAGATCCACGGTCCATATTTAATCCGCCTTATGAAATCGCATGTTGGTTAAAGAAATAGAGTCCGGCAGAATCAAGTACATAATACTCGATCCAACGGTGGAGAGGTAAAGTTAAATCACATCCATGGTCGGGATTGATTCCGGAGCCAAAATCTGCACGACAGATAAATCCAAAGCGCCCAGCGGAATGAGTAGGTGGCCGTTGATCTGACGGTTGAGGATTAAAGGTGAAGTGGATCAACGACGGTTGATGATTCTGGAACATAAACTTGCGCGGTGGTTAAAATGACGGAGCCCAGCGGAATTTGATAGGTGTCACCTAATCCAACGACTCACAAATAAAGGTTGATCGCATCTACGGCTGTGGGCGATTCTGGGACATGAAGTTGCACGAAGGATAAGGTCGGGAAACTCAGCGGAATCGAATATCTCCTTCCCGATCTAACGGCGGAGTAATGAGAGGTTATTTCATCAACGGTCGGAGATGTTTCCGGGGTGGAGACTTGCACGTTGTTTATTACCAAGACGCCCGGCGGAAAGAGGTACGTGGCATGTAATCCAAGGGTTAGAAATTAAAGAAGAATCAGATCGGTGATCTTGAATGAATCCGGAGAATGGAAGTGCGCGGCAGATAGGAATAGATGGTGGTTGCGGAAAATAAACTATTGTCCACGTGGCGAATTGTGGTAGGCTCTGGAGACAAAAAAGGTTTACGGAAAGCCGGAGTGGGGGCCTATAAAAGCAAGGTTGACTTCTATCATTGTTATTTTATTTGCTCAGGAAGGGTGAAAAGGACTGGCCGATTCAGCAGCTTCCATTTGTCAGTTTCGGGCACGCTCCAAGCACGCGCCTCTACAGTCAACCAGGTAAGGCTTAAACCCTGTAGTTCCTCTGTCCAAATTACCTTTGTAAATTAAGTAATGGACCAGGGGAAAGAAATTCAAGTGTCTGGTCAGGTTGTAGACGACAGAGAAGAGTTTTTAGTGGACAGAGATAGGAGCGTGTGCGACCCCTTCCTATCCATAGGGAGCGTGTCTGTCAGTAAAGAGAAATTGTGGTATTATAACTCACAGGGGAACGATGTGTTAAATGTCTGTAAGTCTTTCCTGTATTACTTCGCTCTTGAGCAAACCCTCCATTTCCCGGAATTTGCATAGTGGTGCGCTGTAAACTACTCTCCCTCCCAGAGAATAATTGTGAGTCGGTCTGCGTCCAGAATACTTTGTAAAATTGATGCCACAGTCATTAGAGAAAATCTCAGTTTGCCTGAAAATTAGCCTGTTAATCGTGAGTCGATAAATGAGTCGGTCTTTGCTAATTTTTACAAGAATTGTGAAACTGAGAATCGCTGTCATTTCCTGTCTTATATTTTAAAAGAAGGTCAATCCCTTGATGGTTTTTTCCTGCCCTACCCCGTGCACATTTTCAAAAATGAAGTCCAAATGGTCGTATCTCTGGTTTGTCAAGTATTAGGTTTGAGTGATGATTGTCGTGTAGGCGATGTCATCCTTGGTTTTTTATTAAGAATAAGTTCCTTAAGCCCTGAATCCCAGTCAATTCCTGTGTTTAATTTTGATGAGTATCTCGCTGAAACAATCCATCTTCAGTTAACTGAGTTTCCCAAACTTCGGTTCTTTAGGTTTCAGACCTACTTGCTCAACATTCTGTTATGCTCCAATGTCACCGAGTTGAAATTTTTAAGTACTCTATGCTCTTCTAATTTGCCCAAGCAAATCAACATGGCCGAATTTTCTAATTTGATCATGTCGGAAATGTACAAAATGTTGTTTGATGAGGATTTGCCCCGTGTTCTGGATGAGGTGAAATGTTTAATGTAGTCTTCACCCGAAGATCGGGTTGGAGACTGGTTTCTGTACAGGGACTACACTGTGTTAAGAATATATGGGTTTACCGGTCATCCTTACAGGTTACCTGCCTTTTTAACCCCGAGGATTTTCGCACTTGATTTTATGAGGCATAGGTTGTTATCTGAAGAAGAGCATTTTGGGGCTTTCAAAAAGTATTCAAACATTAAATTTCCACTTAAAGTCGGCTCTTTCATTTTTAAAAGTAAAGGCGCCTTAATATTCATAGAGAAATTGTTAGAGAATATGGATTTCCAAAAGGAATCAAAAGTGAATTATGACCCACATCATGTTATATCCCTAAGGAAACAAGCCAACAAGAATAAGCCATTTGAGCACCAGTCTGTTGAAAATTTGGCTGAAACAGCCAATCTGCTACAGTTCAAGGAAGATCCACATATTGCACCCATTACAGTATCAGAAAATACTAACATTATAGTTAAGAGAAGTCTCTCTGAGATTGAGAGTATGGAAGTGGACGAAGATGGGTCCCATAAAAGGGCAAAGATGCTTGAAGGTGGTGAAATGGTAAATGAGGAAGTTTCTGATGGTTTCAAAAAGGTTGCCCTAATTCCCATGAAAACCGTACAAGTAAATCAATTATCTTTTAAAAATGTAGAGGGTGATGTAGACAGTTCAGAATCAAGCCCGGTATTTAAGTCGAAGGAAGAGCTCAAAGCCAGCTATATGGAGAAGAGGAAAAAGGTCTCTGGAGGAGACAAGAAATTTGCTCCCGAGAGTGAGAACTTTATGCAGTTCAAAAACCTCTCTAGTTTTTGCTAGAGATGCTGAGAGAAATACATTTAAGATGGCTATAGTAAACGACAAGAAGATTTCTGAAATGGAGATCCGGCTGGACAAAATCAGTACTCCGGATAAGATACAACTTCACAAATAGACCAGTGACATCATTTACTCAGACTTATGGCAAGCCATGGTAAGGATTAATAAATTGCAAGTTTTGATAGACAAATTAGAAATTCAATTGAAGCATGAGAGAGTTGAGAATAAAGCAAATGTCATTCAGATTAGAAAGTTGCAAACAGACATTGTTAGTTCAGATAACACCCAGGCAGTCAAGAGGATGCTAGAGGAAAAAGATAATGCACTCCAGGTCTTAAAGAAAAAGCTGAAGATCCCAGGTTCAGAGCACGTCCAGTCAGCTGAATTAATGGCTTTGCAAGAGGAAAATGATAAAGTCCATCAAGAGATGATGGAGTATAAAGGAAAAGCTGTCGAGCTACAGGAAGAAAAGGACAGGTGGGAGGCCGAGCGGAATGAACTATTATCTCAAATTTCCTTAATGAAAAAATACCAAAGTGACGAGAAGGAAATTATGGAAGAGTTAATGAGTCAAACCCCCGCTGATGAGGACCTGTCTGTTGTGAATATCCACAAGCCATTGGACGATTTTTCTGCAGATGATTTGTTGGTGCATATGTCCCAGGTGAGCTTGAAAGATGAAGCAATTAAAGAATTGAAGGTAGAGAATGAAAATATAAAAGCTGAATTGGCCAAAGTAAGTGAAAGTAAAAAGCAAATATTACAGGACAGAAATCAGTTGTAGAAAAAATTCAATGAGCTAAAGGAGAAAAGCATCGGGAAAGGCCCTCTTCAGGGGGCAAAACATATCATTTGGGATACCTTGTCTATAGAGATTACCAAGTTCCGGCACTATCTAAATTTTATTGATGATTTGAATATAATGATAAATTTGGCTCACCAGAGATTAAAGCTGGTAAATGAACATATGGAGAAAAGACCTCTTACTACAGCTCAGAACACACTGAATTTTCTGAATTCACTGACATATCAGAAATTGCACGAGATGGTCATAAAAGATAGAATATCAGTAGTGCTGTGGGCAAAGAAATTCATCCACAAGCATCACTTAATCAAGACGGTCCAAGATAAATCAGAAGGATTGCTTTTACATGTTAATAATTTCAAACAGGATTTTAAAGAGCTGTTCGAAGACGGATTGCCTTCCTTCTGGGACGAGGAAGGATGGATGTTCTCACAGGAACATTATCATAACCTGCTTGTCCAGTGCCGCATGGACCACTCCAAATTTAATGATTTGGAGAAAAGCCTAACAGGGAAAACCATTGTGGATATGTTAACAGAAGATTTCGAAATTCTGCAGAAGTTCGCAATTATCAGAAGCAGATTGCCCAAGAAGTCCTATGAAGCATATATGGAGCTCGAAGTATCAATTCGGGAAATGATGGAATGTGACACCCCAAGTTCGGAGCAGTGGAAAGCTGTGGAGCGGTTTGGAAAGACAAAGTATATTCTTCATTCCTAGAAACAGGCGTTATGCATTGAGGAGCTGATGGGGCAAAGACGTGGAGCTGGCTGGGCGAAAGTTTGTTATCAAGTTGATTTTTACTTTATGATCTGTTAGGAGTGGAGTTGTAACAAACTTCCTAGGAGTTAGGGATTCAGTTACAAAACTCTAAATTAAGCCGATCATTCAGTTATTGATCTTCTTGGAAGACCTATTATTTTATGTATAAATTTGCATCTTTTTTAAGAGATGGGGGTTGGAACCCATCGAGAGGGGAATTTTTGGAGAACATATCTATTTTTGAATAACAAAGTGAATGCATGAGAGTTTTGGTCAGAGATTCCTGTGTCATTGATATTACAGTCTGTGCTTCTTTCTTTATGTGATTGTATTTCCCTTGTGTAACACTCCATTTTGTTTCTTCATCGTATCTGGAATATAGTGTTAGATGATTAGAATTCATATGTTTATGCTTTAGTCATCATTTCAGATATTATATGGTTTTTTCTGCTAAAGTTGATATAGAATTCATTCTTGTTGATGCTCTGTATTAATGGGTTGTTTCTTCATCTCTTCTGTTTCATCTGGATTAATTTGAATGACTGTGATGAGGTGATTATCTTGCCTTTGATGAATCTCGTGTACATGTCTTTGTGATACCTTTATATTATATATGACTCCATGCCCAATGGTTATGTGATTGTTTCAGCCATACATACAAATCTTTAAATGTTATTTTATATCTGGTCCTGTTAAATCTTTATTGAGAGATCCCTCTCTGGAAGAAAATACCAGTTTCTTTCTAAAGTGGTTTTGCTGTTACCTTGGAGTTTACCTTTTACAACCTGGGTACATTCTGAGTACTAACAATCGCCATCATCATCACCATCATCGTCATCGCCATCATCCTCATCATCATCATCGACATCTTCATCCTCAACCTCATCATAATCTTCATCATATTCATCCTCATCCTCATCCTCATCATCATCATCACCACCACCACCACCACCACCACCACCATCATCATCACCGTCACCATCATCCTCATCGGATTCGCCATCATCTTCATCATAATCATTGTTATCATGATGTTCATCCTCATCATCATCATCGTCATGATCAATGCTAACATCATCGTCATCATCCTCCTCGTCTTCATCATCATGTTCATCCTCATTAGAATAATCATAATCATCAAAATCTTAATCTTCATGATCATCAATGGTATCATAATCATCATTATAATCAATGGTATTTTCATAATCATCGTCATCTTCATCCTCATCGTCAACATGGCTAAAATCATCATCATCATCATGACCATCATCCTCAACATCATCATTGACATCTTCATCTTTATGATCATCAATGGTATCATAATCATCATCATTATCAATGGTATCATCATAATCATCGTCATCTTCATCCTTATCATGGATAACATCATCATCATCATCATAACCATCATCACCATCACCATCATGCTCATCATCATCATTGACATCTTCATCTTCATCCTCGTCATAATCATCGTAATCTCCATCCTCGTCGTCATCATGGCTAGGATCATTATCATCATCGTCATCATCGTCATCATCATCACTGACATCGTCATCACCGTCATCATCGTCATCACCATCATCATCATCATCATCATCATCATCATCGCCATCATTGCCATCATCATCATCATCATCATCGACATCTTCATCCTCATCCTCATCATAATCATCGTCATCTTCATCCTCATCGTCATCATGGCTAGCATCATCATCATTATCATCATCATTGCCATCATCATCATCATTTCCATCATCATCATCATCATCATCATCATTAGACATCATCATCATCATTACCATCATCATCATCGGCATCATCCTCATCATCATCATCATCGACATCTTTATCCTCATCCTCATCATAATAATAATCATCGTCATCATCATCATCACCATCACCATCACCATCACCATCATCATTATCATCACCATCATCGTCCCCATCATCCTCATCATCATCATCGACATCGCCATCATCCTCCTCCTCCTCATCATCACCGTCATGATCAATGCTATTATCATCGTCATCATCATCCTCATCATGATGTTCATCCTCATCATCATCATCATCATTATCATCATGTTCATCATCATATTCAATTATCATCTAATAAATCCTAATCTCTCTACAATTTCTACAAGTGTTAAATAAATGGTAAAAAGAGTGGAAGTGTCTTCACCTTTAATTTTTCCATCCTCAAAGTGAAATATAGATAAGAAATCATATTAGAAAAAAAGGGAAAACAAGTTTAAAATCATCAATAGATGCCAAAATACTTCATATGATTTCTATTTTCTCTCCTTCAAGGGGTTGTCAAGAAAATATAAACATTTAATTTCCATTTTCATGATCATCTTCATCAAAATCAAATAGGGTCATTCATGTTTGTTGGTAAGTATGGTTTTGTCCGTTATCTTTTCCTTTTGACTGGCTATATATCTTTTTCTTATTTAGTATGAGCCACAATTCTGGTATGTTGATTTTCACATCATTTTTATTTTGAGCATGGGGATCTTCAAGTCATGCAAAGTTTAATTTGCTTCATTTCCAGCCTTTGTAAATAATAGGCTCAACTTGTCATATGGTAATCTATGACTAGTCCAATTGTCCACATTTACGTTACTAATAGTGCCTTTCCATGAGGGTACCATGTAAATCCACTAAATAAACAATGTAAACCCAAATATATCATTAAATGTAGATAACTATAATATCTTATGGCGGTCTCGTTATAAGACATTTGATACAAGGTCTCTCTAAATTCTGTTATCAATACAACTATGGTGGCCTATCTATACAATTTTAGAAAGTGTTGCTAATCATTTTGGAAAGTGTCAAATTCACTTCATTGTTCACTAATTTAATATTGATGATGATTATGATGATTATGACTATGATGACAATTATGATCACGGTCATGCTAACAACGATGACGTTGATGATGATGATGAGGATGATGATGGGGATGACAAAGATGATGACAATGACGATGGTGATCATGATGATGGGGATGATGAACATGATGATCAATATGATGATTATTGTGATGATGACGATGTCTAAGATTAGATGATGTTGATGATGGTGATGATGACGATGTCTAAGATTAGATGATGTTGATGATGGTGATGATGGCGATGACATTGATGATCATGATTTCAAAGACAATGATGATGTTGATGATGGCATTGATGCTGAAGATGATCATGACATGGATGATGATGATTATTATTTCGATTTGTTTAATTTTTTTCTTGAGTTGTTGGGGGTTACATGTTTTAGGATCTATAGGGAATGATGACACTAACAATGCCAATGATGATGTTGACGAAGATGACAATGTGATGACAATGAGGAAGATGATGATGATTATGGTGAAGATGAAAATGATTATGATTATGGTGATGATGAAAAGGGTTAGTTTATTAGGGTTATATGGAATTCAAGAGAACAATATAGGGTTATCATGGTATGCATTATAATGTTAAACATTAAGCATGGTGATAATGGTCATAGCAGTAAAAAAAAACAATGTTTTAGGTTACTAGTGGGTTTAGGGTTTTGGGGTTATATAACTTAGGGCTATAATATTTAAAATAAAAAATAAAAAATCAAACAAAAAAACAAACAAAATTAAACAAAATCAAAGTTAAATTAAAATAAAATAATTTAAAATAATAAATAAAACAAAAACAATAAAAAATAAAAACAAATTGCAAACAACATTTACAAAAAAACTTATCAATACTTACCCACATACTACAACAATGTTTCCATTGTGTCTGTGAGAACCTCGACCTGTTTCCCTGCTTAAACGTTGTTGCGGTCATGTCATCTTCACTCAAACAATGTTTCCATGGTGGTGATTAGAACCTTGACTCATTTCCCCTGCTCTAATAGTGTTGTGGTCATGGCCATCATGGTGGTGAGAACCTAGTCGGTCCGTTGTTTGTGCTCGAACAATGTTTTCATTTTGTTAAGAACCTTGACCTGTTTCCCGTGCTGGAATAATGTAGCGGTCATGGCCATCATGGTGGTGAGAACCTCGTCGTTTCCCATGCTCGAACAATGTTGCGATTGTGGTGAGAACCCCATCTTGTTACCCCTTCCCAAATAGTGTTGCAGTCATTTCCATTGTGGAGGTGAGCTGTGGCATAGTTTGTCCCTGCTGTGTTGATGGAGAGGCCCAAAAGTAACCTAGAGAACATGGTGAGTTTTCAATGTTACTATCTACTATTTTCATCTGATGGCCACAAATAACTATTCAAAATGACTCGTTTTTAGTATATTTTGGGCGTAATTCCTCCACAAAATTTAGGGCATAAGCACTAGTCACAGTTTCAATTGCAAATCGGGTTCTCTTCATGCATGCCCTATTCTCTTATGCTTGCCCTATTCTCTTCACGCCTGCCCTGTTGAAACCCTTCCATTGAAGCATTAGAGAATGGACCATCAAATACAACCTGTTCAAACTTCCAGGTATTAATATATATGATTAATTATTCTAACTAAAGACTGGTCTATTTGGCTTTATGCTTGTGAGACTACTTTTGAGACATTGAAAGAGGATTTTATTGAAGTGTTGATTTTGGTCTCTCCTACATGGAATATGCTACACAAATTCATCAAACATTGTTATTGGCATAGTCTTAGAAAGGTTGTCTTCCCACTTTTCCTTGTGGGTAAAAGGGTTATCTTTCCACCTTTTCATATATTCTCACGTATTAAACTTCTTGAAGTAGTCTCACAAGAATCAAACCATTTAGAGTAGGTTTTTAGTTAGAGTACTGATCATGAAGGTATTTACATTATTTTTCAGTTTGTAGGTGTTGTAGGCATCATAAGTTGCATGTATGCCCCGTCTACAATGCTTTCTTGTTAGTGGAGGCAATATTTTGATGCGACCAACAATTTGTAGGTTAGGAAACTTTGATGGCTTCCTTTTCCACATTCTCTTCAATGCCCAAATTCTATGAGATGAACTTTATGCAATGAAATTCCTTATGTTTTCATTATCATATAGTTCACTTGTTTTGATAATACGATGATTTCTATGAAAAATGCCTGCTTTTAAGTGGAGGTAATATTGTAATGCCACAAAATCAAGTCACAGGTTAGGTGGTCTATGGTTGAAATTTTAAATGGCTTTGGATTTCTTTTCCTCAGACCTCTTGCCCATGACCATTGTTTTTATATTCACGGCCATAGACATGTGTAGAGTGTCCATGGATTTTGTAATGAGTGAAACGTTTTCAAGGCTTGTAGTTTTGAGAATTGTTGCAAATGGTTATGTTTATTTGGAGACCAACACCAACAAGAAATATGGGACATGATGGAAGAATATGAGGGAAGGATCTTTTACAGTCATAGAAAGAACCCTAGAGTATAACAACATAGGTCCGTCAATATATTATATTAATATACTCATGCACACAGAGTATCCACCTTTTACACAAGGTTGTATCATTGATTTTACTATATGGATGGAGTTTAAAATAAGGGTTAATGTTTAGGTTGGGTTTGGTATTTATTTAGGGATTGAGGTTAGGGTTGGTGTTATGGGTTACGGGACATATAATTTATGCTTAAAACTCATGGGACATAAGTGTGTTCATGAACCAAAGTGAGAATTATTATGAGGGAATCTGAGTTTTTTTTACAAAAAGTTATGGTATCATCCCATCTCTTCGTTTTTTAATGGGTATGCCTTAGAGAAATTTTCATCATTCACAGAGGAAAAGTAGAAATTGAGAATTGTTCCACATGAATCCATGTATAGGGATGAGTGTATATGTTTTCCATTTTAATGAGCTCTTCCAGTTTTAATTGTTGGAGAAAACTCTGTTGGAAACAACAATTATGAACAACTTGCACAATTAAACTCTCAAATTGAAACTAAACATATAGCAATTCAAACCAACAATAAAATGCAACACCTTGAATTAAGTTATCCTTCGCTTGTTTTCTGCCACCCTCTTCCTGGACTCTTTTGTTACAGCCTTCTAAGATCTATGCTTATCTTAAACACTCTCCCTCTCAAGGTATGATCCTATTCCTTGGTGAATTGTTTCTTGAAATACATGGCCTGGTCGTAAATGTGTATGAGTATCAGGAAGGTCTAAACCAATATCTTTTGATACTAAGTTATGATTATTTTACTGGTCTTGGATTTTCTTTTGTACTATTGTTACTATGCATCTCAAGGGAAAAATTTAGCACAAGGATCATGGAAGAGTGCTAAAGTTGAAAGAGATGAAAATTATGTTTAAATTATCTTACTGCTTCACATCTAGCACAATGTTGTAAATTTTACTCAGTTTTTATTGTTGTACTATTATTCATTTTGATCACATCATCTAGTTTGGATATTCTCCTTATACAGTGATGATACAAATATATGAAACAATGTACCTTGATAGAGATAAAATATTAAGTCCTTGGTCTTGTTGGTCCTATATATAAAAGGGGTTGGTTATCCACCTTTATGGCACACCTTGGTCTTATGGGTATGCGGGTTGCTTTAGCTTTTTATTGTGACCCCCTTTGGTTGACTTAGGGTCCTTTATATTCTACTTGGTCCTACCATTCTTATTGTGTGTACCTTTAATATCATGACTTCTATTATTCAAAACGACTAGTTTTCTATAGATTTTGGGTGTAATTCCTCCATAAATTTTATGGCATAATTCCTTATCTAATTTTAGGGAATAATTCCTCCACAAAATTTAAGGGCATAAGCACCAATCACCACTTCAATTGCAAATCCATTTCTCTTCATGCCTGTGTTGTTTTCTTATGCTTGCCCTATTCTCTTTATGCCTGCCCTGTTGAAACCCTTCCTCTTGAAACCCTTCCATTGAAGCATTAGAGAATGGACCATCAAGTACGACCTGTACAAACTTCCAGGTATTAATATACATGATCAATTATTCTAACTAAACACTAGTCTAATTGGTTTGATGCTTGTGAGACTACTTTTGAGACATTGAAATAGGATTTTATTGAAGGGTTGATTTTGGTCTATTCTACATGGAATATGCTACACAAATTCATCAAAAATTGTTATTGGCATAGTCTTAGAAAGGTTGTCGTCCCACTTTGGCTTGTGGGTAAAAGGGTTGTCTTCCCACCTTTTCATATATTCTAAAGTATTAAACTTCTTGAAGTAGTCTCACAAGCATCAAACCGATTAGAGTAGTTTTTTAGTTAGAGTATTGATCATGAAGGTAGTTACATTATTTTGTAGTTTGTAGGTGTTGTAGGCATCATAAGTTGCATGTATGCCATGTATAAACAATGCTTTCTTGTTAGTGGAGGAAATATTTTGATACAACCAACAAATTTGTAGGTTAGGAGACTTTGATGACTTCCTTTTCCACATTCTCTTCAATGACCAAATTCTATGAGATTAACTATATGCAATGCAATTCCTTATGTTGTCATTATCATCTAGTTGACTTGTTTTTTTGCTAATACAATGATTTCTATGAAAAATGTTTT
Organism: Pseudotsuga menziesii; assembly: GCA_001517045.1. NCBI lineage: Eukaryota > Viridiplantae > Streptophyta > Pinopsida > Pinales > Pinaceae > Pseudotsuga > Pseudotsuga menziesii. Next base: position 120,129 of record LPNX010894333.1, read on the forward strand.
CTTTTAAGTGGAGGTAATATTGTAATGCCACAAAATCTAGTCACGGGTTAGGAGATCTATGGTTGGAATTTTAAATGGATTTGGATTTATTTTCCTCAGATTTCTTGCCCATGACCATTGTTTTTCTATTCACGGGCATAGACATGTGTAGAGTGTCCATGGATTTTGTAATGAGAGAAACATTTTCAAGGCTTGTAGTTCTGAGAATTTTTGCAAATGTTTATGTTTATTTAGAGATCAACGACAATAATAAATATGGGACAGGATGGAAGAATATGAGGGAAGGATACTTTACATTCATAGAAAAAACCCTAGAGTATAACAACATAGTTCCATCAATATATTATATTAATATACTCATGCACGCATAGTATCCACCTTCTACACAAGGTCGTATCATTGATTTTACTATATGGATGGAGTTTAAAATATGGGTTAGTGTTTAGGTTGGATTTGGGATTTATTTAGGGGTTGAGGTTAGGGTTAGTGTTATGGGTTATGGGCCATATAATTTATGCTTAAAACTCATTGGAAATAAGTGTGTTCATGAACCAAAGTGAGAATTATTACGAGGTAATATGATTTTTTTTACAAAAAGTTCTGATATCATCCCATATATTTGTTTGTTAATGGGTATGCCTTAGAGAAATTTTCATCATTCATAGAGGAAAAATAGAAATTGAGAATTGTTCCACATGAATCCATGTAGAGGGATGGGTGTATATGTTTTCCATGTTAATAAGTTGTTCCAGTTTTAATTGCTGGAGAAAACTCTGTTGGCAACAACAATTATGAACAACTTGCACAATTAAACTCTCAAATTCAAACTAAACATATAGCAATTCAAACCAACAATAAAATGCAACACCTTGAATTAAGTTAGTCCTATGTATAAAAGGGGTTGGTTATCCACCTTTATCGTACACCTTGGTATTATGGGTATGAGGGTTGCCTTAGCTTCTTATTGTGACCCCTTTTGGTTGACTTATGGTCCTTTATATTCTACTTGGTCCTACCACTCTGATTGTGTGTTCCTTTAGTATGATGACTTTTATTTTATGGTGATTTTTTGTAAGACCAGTTAACCATTGGTAACCTATTCTAGGTCAAATTTTATTTTATGGTTTTTTTTGTAAGACCATTTAACAATTGGTATCCCGTGACCTGTTAGTAACATTTCTGTTGAGTTATGTCACCTAGGGCTGGGTTGTGAAGGTGTCTTTGCCTTCTTAAGAAGTGTTGGATAAACGATTGAAGTTTCTCTTCATGTTGACTAAGAATCTGAGGTCTGTACCCTTACTACTATAACCCTCATAAGCTCTCTCTCAAGGTACGACATTTTTTCATCTAGGTGACTTGTCCCTTCGATGACAAAATTTGAACCTAAAAGTATCTAAGTATAAGGATGATCCAAAACAATTCTAGATTAGTATTGTTACTATTATTTTTTACTGATTAGTATTGTTGTTATTTTCATGTACATTGTTATTGTTTTGTTTCATGAGTTATAATATTGTTACTGTACATGCCATTTGTTAAATAATCTCAATGACCAAATTTACCGTAGTGACCATTGGAGTGGTAAAGTTGAAAGAGATGAAAATTATACCCAAGTGATATATATCATTTCAAATAACCATGATGAGTATCGGTGGTGGTGAGTCCGTTAAGGAGGGGGTGAGTATAAATGCATGTTGGGTTTTATGATATGTTCTTCACAAAATCACAAAACATAGCATTTGAAGGGCCAAACATAAATACAATTAAATATGGGCGCAATATATTGGGGGGATACCCTTAGGTTGGATGTGTCAGTCAAGGCCATTTACTTAATCCTTTCATTAATACCCTTAACTCAGAACACATTCATTGTCTAGCAAATGCAATAGATCACCTATCTCTATCATCTGTTTGGAAACAAAGATGGAAAAGGAAAACTACCATAGGATTACATAGAGAGGAGGAACAAATTTGGAACCAATTTGTACAAAGACTTCAACAATGCCTTATAACAAAGCACGGATGGTGCGTCCTCCTTGCTTCATCCTCTATTTTTAGGGGAGGGTGAGATAGAAGAGTAGATAAAATTTTTAATACTTGGAGATAAAATACCAAATTTAATTTGTACAATAAAGTATTTTATAAGAAAAAGACCATTTGGGGTGCCCTCCAAATTTGGTTTTATCCTAGGGAAAGAAATAAATATTCTAAGTATAGCACCATTGGGCACTTTCCTTTGAAATAATGCACATCCATTTGACATTTTTTTCAATAAGCAAAAGCTTGTCTGTACAATGTCTCATCCATATTCACAATATCCACATAATACATATTTGTATATTTATATGACAATTAGAAAATAGTTCTTATAATTCCAAATAATAATAGAACCGACTCTAAATCTTTGTAGGTACACCAAATAGGTACTTGTCAGATCTATATTCCTCGAGTGAGGAAGATAGAATAGAATAGTTTGAAAGCAAGAGGTCTATTAAAAGATCTAATAGGTCAATATCAACTAGAGGTGAAAAGGTAAGGATTAAATTTTGTAGACGCATGGAACTTTTTATTTATAAAGAAGGATCATGTGATTATGATAATGAGAGCATAGGTGCCATTGGACACCGATTTCTCAAAAACATGTGCTCAGATACTATCAGAATTCTATGGCGATGGCCTATGCTACCCAAGGAGATACCCCAAGTAGACACAAATTTCTTCCTCAATGGGAGGATTTATCACATTGCTCCATCGTCTTTACATGGATTGGGGATATTTTCCATGGATGGCATAATGGTAAAATATGACACTGAAACTGAATTGATGGAGTATGTCGGACCAGGCTACAAATATAATGACTAGTTGTTGTTGGTCTGATATACGTGAAGTATGCAGATATACGAAGTTGCAACAAAATATATACAACTACTAGACAACAATTTGAACAAAGGAACTACTATGTAAATTGATGGAAGGACAAAAGCTTCTAGAAATATCGCAGGGTTTATAAATAATACACGACCAGAGACAACACATAAGATACTCAATTGCATATTTGAGGGGCATGAAGGAAATAGTGTATTCGTTTGTGCAACAAAATCATTAGTTGTAGGTGAAGAGTTGTTGATCGATTACAATTTGAATCGAATAGATGCGAGGCTTGCTTTTATGGGGGTAATTATCTTATACAACATTTAACTCAACCTTTGATCGACGACTTATTATTTTTCTCTTGCAGCAATTTTAATTATGTACTTTTCATTATTAATATTGATTGATTCTTGTATTGTGGCATGTTGATCGTGACCATATGCCACAAACAAGTAGATCTGATTTGGTAAACATCAATGCAATAGTATCCATAATTCATGATTATATTACAACTGTTAACATTTGACCTTTTTTGTGCTTATGATCTCAATATTTCAAGATGTTATTATGCTTATTAATTTGTGGCACGGGGTACTCAAAACACACCTGCAAATTTTGTTCAGGTAAATGTGCATGTCATATTAACACTAAATTTTTTCTTCATCAATCACATTTATTAGATATAGTTCAATTTTTACTTTTCAATATGAATATGTCTTTCTTCTTGTGTTGTGGAAAGCTGACTGTGGGAAGTCACCAATGGTATCGCATTAGGTAAATGTTAGCATAATAGTACCTAATAGCATCAATGCAATAGTAACTACAATTCATGATTATATTACAACTGCTAACATTTGACATTTTTTATGCTTATGAGATCAATATTTCAAGATGATATCATGCTTATTGTATTGTGGCAGGGGTACTCAGAACACACCTGCAACTTCTGGTCAAGTAAACATGGCTATCATTTTAACACTAAAGTTTTTCTTCATTAATCATGTTTATTATACATGGTTCATTTTTTTTCCAATATGAATATGTATTGCTTCTTGTATTGTGGAAGGCTGGTCGTGGGAAGTCACCAATGGTGTCGCATCAGGTAAATGATAGCATAAGCTAAACATGATTAAAGCAATTATTTTTCTAATTATATGCATGTTATTTTTTTGACGTGATTTTTTGTAATGATAAAAATAAATTAACTACTTTTAGCGATTGATGTTTGTAGAGCACACCACATCAATATGGCAAGGTAGTCGTTGAGGAAGATGTATTTTATTCAACTGACCCAATGGAAACTATGAAGAAGGATTTGAAAAATTCCAACCAAAAACTTCTTAGAATGATTATAATTAGACCCAGGACTGAAGAAATAAAAGAAAGAATTGATGACTTAAGGAAAAAAAATAGAACAATACGGTGTAAGCGACATCTTTTAAAGATTTTGCGAACTATGAAATATATTTGTTTATGTTATTTATCTTTTTTATTTATTTATTATCTAATCAATTAAAGTTTGTTTTTTCTAGGAGTTTTTGGAGATAACACCCGTGCATCGAGTACAGGTTGTAGTGGGCGGTATTGGTAGTACCGATGGTTCAACACATTGTCAATCTACCATACCAATGAGGCTATTTGATTCTCATGATCAATAATCCCCTTTATATGCTAGGACCTCACCGGATGTTGGAGATCAGTAGGGCCCTTCACCCATTACTACTTCACAATATGTTAGAGAGGAGAGTAACATCGCATGTGAAAGTTGTTATCGTGGAGCAGTACATGTGGTTAGTAGGGGATCATTTCACGTTACCTTCTTGGTGGACCATAATTGTGTTCCAATCAAGATACCGAATATTGCAGGTATTATTTAATTAATTTAGTGTTTTTTTCATGTAATTCAAATCCATAGACGTCGAATTATTTTTAATTAATGATCATATTGTTTTTACAGGAAATAATGTTTTTTACAAGAACCTGGATGAGAAGGCGGTTGATATTTTTGGGCCCAACATTCGTACAAGTTATAATTCCCAAAATGACAAATTTAAAGATGATCCGATGAACCACATGGTCAACTTGTTTGGTGATACCTTCAACAAAAAAGGTGTCACCGCAACAGCTGGCTTAAATTTGAAATATGTCAGGGAAGATTGCAGGGACAATTTGCAAATTAACCGTAAGTATGAGTGTCCTCTGATGGTTCTAGAGAAGGAGTGGAAGACACTCATGGATGATTCAAAAGAGAAGGCATTGAGAAAAAAATGAAATACTCGGCCACTCGATTCAAGAAGGTATGACACGTATCATATTTTCAATGAAAAATGTTCAATTTTTTTTTACTTTTAAATATATTTAAGTTGCGATATATAAAATATTTGAAACCTTTCATAGGCTTCCTGATACCTCTAAAGCGACAAATACAAGAGTAAAAAAACATGGGTAACACAAACTGGGCCAGGGTGGATATCAAAAACTAAAAGCACAAATTGTAAGAACCAAACGATAATTATTTTTAGCCAATTTTTTTCTAAATCTGAGCGAACAAATAATTGATTTATCACAAGCAATTTCATGGTTTTATGCATTGAGGGGAAATGTTTTTTAAGAGGTATCCACTGAAGAAAACTTGAGGCTCATCTTCAAGTAAGATTTTCAACATATGTTCGAATGTCGAAAAAGCTTTCAAAAAACCTCAATTTCCCTATTAACACACACAAGGGTTAAAAAAACCAATAAGGCAATCATTATAATGTATTTGTGTAATCTATTCATGAATGATTACATAAAAAAATAAATGTCTTTTTTTTTGTTTTCAAGGTGAGAGAAACAAAAGCAGCGGGGGTAGCGGTACCACATGAAGGTGGGGAGCTTCCTCATGATGGTGGCGTGTAACCTAGCCATTTAGGTATGTATGCTATACAACATAAGTATTTAATATGATTTTAAATATATAATTGATAGCGTGTACTAATAAATTTGCTTCTGTGAATGACACTGCATGTACCTATTCATGCTCAATTGGAAGATGAACAAATGACATAACCAATGAACACTCCAGTTGTTTTAGCTAGTCAACCAAATGTAAAGATCATTGTAATGATATTGGATATAATGAAATACATATCTCAATAATAACTACACATTTATATCTATATAATTGACTTGCTTTTTGCAGACAATGCCCCTCTCCAGTGACCTCAACGCCCTACTAATTGACGCACCATAAGTATAGTACGAGAGAGCATGCCCACACAATCAATAGAAAGAGATAGCACAACAACTACAATGGGTCATCACAATGAAGATGATGTCCCCATCTTATAATTTTTGGAAAAAAAATTGTATTTGTATACATATAAAATTTGTATTTGACTGAGTAAATACATGAAATATTTAGAGTTTTGTTACAATTTTCTTGATTTAATTGGTGCATGGTCATATTTTAGAATTGAGGTTTATAATGTGAATGGTATTTCTTAGTTCATATTTCTGACTATGTGTGACATCTTTCAAGGACTATGGTTATCCTCAAGGGGCTGACCACCCCTTCCTAAGTTAACCTGAAGAAGATAAGATGACCATATCGTTTATAATTTATCTAGATCTAATATATTCATGTTATTGTTATTTCAACATTGTTGTCTTTCATTAACAACTTAGATCTGATATATATTTCTAATGTTATTACTGTTTTTATTTTCAGTACTTTAATGATTTTTGCAACTCTCTGTTTGGTAGTATTGTGCTGATTAAAACAATTAATATACCTATAATTTTTTCTTTCAAAATTTTATATGTAAAATGTTTGTACACTTTGTTGCATAACTTATTTTTGAATATGTGTGACATCTTTCGAGGACTACGGTTATCCTCGAAGGGCTGGCCACCCCTTGCCGTGTTAACTTGAGAAAGATGAGATGGCTACATGAGTTTCATTATCCAGTGATGATGATTATGAGCTTTCACTATTTACATTAGACACATGAGACGTATGAGCACATACAATTGAGAATGTTGGGTAACCTATCCTCACATAGACTTGATATGCATAATCATGGCATGATTTCATCTTTCCTTGTTATGTTATGTTGAATTGCGTGTTTACTTGTATGTGATGTTTAGCCTCGTGGTGACTCATGAATGACATTTGCATGATAACGTTGAGCTATACAACCCTTAAATGTTGATGTCTAGCTTTTTGATGACTAACGTGATGCCTTAGGATTGCTATCCACCCTTGCGTTGACCTTAAGAGCCCTCCTTAGGTGCCATCCACCATAGCGCTACCTTATATGACTTTTTTGGAGTACTTTGCTGTTGTTTTTTATTGTGAGTTGACCGTACTATTGTGTTGCTACTGTTTTTTATTTGTCAGGGTTGGATGATCTATTTTAGAGTCTTTTCTAGTTCTGGGTTCTATCCTATCATAAGTATGTTGGTCTAGTTGAGTCTCATTCAAGTAACCTAACACTAAGAGGTTGAAGTCTGTTTAGAAGCATTTTTTTGAGGATAAGGAAGGTCTACCCTATTATCCGATGTTGAGTTTATAATTGATTGAGAGCTGATATATATTGCTACTGTTATTGTTTTCAGTACTTTAATGGTTATTGTAGCTCATTGTTTTTGGGACATGCTAGGCATGAATGATATTGAGGTATGGTTTTTCTTTTCCACAAAAAATACATAATTTTATTGTATTGTAGTGATACATTTTCACTTTGGCTCTATTTTTTCTCTCTACCATGTTAATTGTTTTTTTTTTCAACTCTTATGGTTTCATGAATTATTTCTTCTTGGTCCTTTTAATAGGCATTAAAATCTATTCTATGATTGATGGTAAGGTGATATATTTTTTTATGAGAACCATTTTCCACATGTTGTCTTTTGAGATGAGATTCCAAATGATCTTGGACACTGAGGCTTTGTTGAATGTAGTTAGATTCTTTAATCCCCATCCAATACCTTCCTTAGGTATGTTAGTAACTACCACTAGGATAAATGTGTTAGCAACTACCACCGGGATAAGTGAAATATTATTTTATCTTGATTTCCTCTCCATAAAAATTCACAACATAATCAACAAATCTTGTTCAACACTCCTTTTGGTTAGTGTACTAAAAGGAGCTAATAATTGGGAATTTCCTCAAGAATAAATATTACAAGTGTTAAATAAACTCCCCAATATATCCACCAGAGGCACTAGAAATGAATGCGACGTTCAATTGTACTAAGAATCCAATTCCAATATTGAGTACTGCAACCTAGTGGATTTAGAATTAAGGAAAGGCACTTCAGTCCTGAGCCTAGATCTTCACTTTGAAAGGAGAACAATATTTGAAGTCTCACGGTCAACTCCTTGCACAATACGATGAAACTCATAGAGTATTTATATAGATTACTTTTCATCCTAGATGCACTATATTTAAGTATTATGATATCACTAAATGCTTTTGCTTACTTAAAACCATGAGAAAATAGTAAGACATTGTCCTTGAAAAAATATGTGAAACACATTCTAAGGCTCCCTCTTGAATGTTGATAATGTTCCCATCTCTTTTTCATGAAAAAATGGAATGATTAAGGCCTTTTGCGACCAATAGGAAGAGACAAGGGGCAAGTGAGAAACCTTGATAGAGCCCCTAGAATATATGAAGAAGTAAGAGGTTAACCAATTGATTAACATAGTGAAGGAGACATATTGGATCATATGGAAAACAATGTTAGTTAAAAGTAACCTTAAATAAATCCAACAAGTGGGATCATAAGCTTTAGAGATGTTTCTCTTCATTACAATGGTACATTGCTTCTTTCTCTTAATGGAGTGTAGCACCTCTTGCACTATTCCTACTGCTTTATTCTTGATTATGAAAGAAATTGGAATGGACTATCAAGATATTGATGCATGTCCTAATGATCATATTATATATTATGGACAATATGCATCAGAAAACAAATTCCTACAATGTGAAATTAGTAGATATTGAAATGATTAAGTAAAAAAAAAGGTGCCCCGCAAAGTTCTTCGTTATATTCCCATAATTCAATGTTTCCAACGACTATTCGGGTGCCAAAGTATAACACAGTTTGTGGATTACCATGCAAAGAATAGAAGTGAAGATGGTGTTCTTTGAATGCTTGCATATGGTTATGCATTGAAGAACATCGAATAAAAATGACCAATTTTTAAAGATAAACCTCGTAATGTTAGACTTTCATTGGCAGCTGATGGTTTCAATCCATTTAGAGAGCTTCATTCTACTTACTCAGTGTGGTATGTTTTCGTCATAAACAATAACCTTCCTCCTTGGATGTCGATAAAGAGAGAGCACACAGTGTTGGCAATGATTATTCCAGGTATTTTTTTGAAAGTAATTATATTATTTCATTTATTTGTTTCATTGCTGCATGAGAACACATTTTATATATTGGGACACATAACTAAATAGCATTGTATGTTGAATAAATTAGGTAAGTACCAAGTTAAAGATATTAATGCATATATTGAGCCTCTTATCGATGAGCTATTGAAGTTATGGGTTGGCATCACTATGTATTACATATTTAGACCAATAGTCCAGAAACAATTTCAGCTCCATGGAATACTTGCATGGACTAATTCGTGACGCTCCCGGGTTAAAAAAAAATTGTGGTATATAAATTTCTGTTGCACTTTAAATTAATATGTTTTTAAGGTAAATATCATGCAATTTTTATTTAAATTAATAATCGTTTAATGCTTATATAACATTAATACATATATCTTGCAGGTATTCAAACAAAGGGAAAATTTGCATGTCTAGTTTGTTGTCCTAGGATAAAATCTCTCCATTTAAGAAGTTTAGGAAAGGATGTGTTTGATGAGTACATGCACTTCCTCCCTAAGAACCATAGGTATCGAACTACCGAGAAAACAAAATCCAATGGGAAAGAAGAGAATGGGAATAAACCACGAAGAATGACACCTCACCTATGGAATTTGGAATATAATAGACATCGTCATGGTATGCAAATTGTATATGCAACATATAAATATGTTATTTTATGAATTTGAAATTTTTATGGAATTTTCTCTACCATGGGTGTCATGAATTATTGTTAATGTGTTTTCGTTTATGTTTAATATTGAATTCCGTGAAGGCATGAATGGGATTCCACGAGGAATGAAGAGTTATCCCATACAATTCAGTAGGTTTCCTTACTATGAGCACCTACAAATAGCTCATTTGTTCGATACAATGCATAACGGGAAGAATGTAACATAAATGATATGGTGAATCTTAGATGGAAGGACTAACAAAGATAAAATTGGAAAAAATTGTAGTGGCATTGCAGAATCCAATCACACATTGCAAAGTGTATTTAATTCCAATGTCAGAGAGGGGGATTGAAATATTACTCTTCCATGGTTATTGACAGAGCAACAAAGCAATGATATAAAAGAGGTCATTCAGAAAATAAGGTTTCCGACTAGGTTTTCGTCGAACATACAAATTATCTTAACGGAAAAAGGTGATTTTGGTGGTGTTAAAACTCATGGCTGGCATACAATAATTAAGGTAATTATTTACACATATAATTTTCATTTAGTACATCTTTTTAGTATTTGTTGTCTCTTATTTGGAAATAAATAATTATTTTCTTTTTGTTACAGTACGTTCTACCTCTATCTCTACCAGATAGCTTTGACGACAACATAAAACAAGTTATATATGATTTTAGTAAATACATGAGGTAAGTAACAATTTATATGCATGAAAATGTTTGTTCACTTTGTTGCATAGCTTATTAATATGTTGTGTTTTACAACTTGGAACTTTATTATATATGCCTCAATATTGTTGATCACTATTATTTTCTTGCATCATTTGTAGGTGGATTTCATCTAAAGAAATCCATAAAGAAGATATTAGGTATTGGAATAGACAAATTCCTCGTCTAATATGTGAAATGCAGAAGTATTTACCTACGGTATTTTTCAAAGCACAAGAACACTATCTCATACACCAAGTTGAGGAGATTGAATTGTGTGGACCTGTACACACAAGATCAATGTGGATGGTGGAAAGGCATTTGAATTCATTGAAGGATTTTGTTAGACAAAGAGCACGTCCTGAGGGTTCTATTTTTAGGGATATATGGTATATCCACCCATGGTGTACATTAGTCAATATCTTCCAAATTTAGAAAAAAATATCAATCTACCTCGCATTCAGCATGTCAACTCCATCGACAAATTTGAAGGGGAGGTATTGTTGGGGAAAGGTAGAACAAGGAAAGTGAAAGGTAATTAGATGGTGTAGATTTAATTTATTATATAATTATTTTTTCAATTTCATATATATCTTAGTCATGTAATTTTTATTATTCCATCAGTATTTTAAGGTAAACTTAATTGCCTTTAATGATGGCTAATTTACAATTCTTGATTGTTATTTTTCCATATAGTTGGTCGCGTGTGGGATGCAATACATTTATACATTGCAAACAATCTTGGTTGGATGGAGGAATGGATAGAACGATGTATAGAATTCTATGGTACCTTATCATGGGAAACACGAGTAAATTGATTAAAATAGTGCATCATCATAGAGAAGAATATCCCAATGAACTTACACAAAGGGACATTGATTTAGAATGTGGTTTAAAAGATAAAAAGGCAAGTATATTTTATTCCCTGATCATTTTTTCATTGTTTCCCATTTTATAAATGTATTTCTTTTGTTTATTTCTTCTTAAATAGTTATGTATTGATTCATGCATGATGTAGTTGATACACCACAAGGCTATGTGGTCCAATGGTCGTAAATTTCGCATCAAAAAGTTGGATGATAGGAAGAAAACATTCAATTGTGGGATAACTACAGTTTTTCAAGTCACTAATGTTTCCTCTAGAAGTGACAAGCATCCAGAAGTATTTGAAAATAGGTACTATTACTATTTGGAAGATATAATTGAGTGTGAATTTAATTCCTTTAAAATAGTTATGTCTGAGGTCAAATGGTACATGCTATGAATGAATGAACATGATCCTAAAAGAACTGTTATTGAGCATGTTAATGGATTTACCATGGTTAATAGAAGGACACTTGAACTGGGTATAGAGCCTTATGTTCTTCCAAGTCAATGTGAGCAGGTATTTTACTCAGAGGTGTCAGGTAAAGCAGGTTGGTCATACATTGTTAGATAGGATCCAAGAGGAAGACTGGTCAAGTATAATCCAAATCAGGAAGAAGAAAATGTCAAAGAAGAAGGTGATGCAGATCAGGAGCAGTTGGCCCGCAAATGTGTCAGATGAAGAATTCGATCAAGAAGTTGATAATCTAAATGACGTAGCAGACGATTTTGTACTCAGTGATGATATTGATGATGAATATATAACCGAAAATGACAATGATGATGATGATGATATGAGCGATCCTTTCAACGATAGCGATTCTAGACCAGATGATGATACATATGAAGAAGAAGATGATGATGATATTGATGATGAGTCATGATCATCGATGTTATAATCCTCAACATCATCAATGTTGTAATAATCATCATCATGCTCATCCTCGTTAGAATAATTGCAACCATCATCATCTTCATCTTTATGATCATCAATGGTATCATAATCATCATCGTCGTCAATGGTATCGTTATAATCATCGTAATATTCATCCTCACCATCTTCCTAATTAACATCATCATCATCATCATCATCATCATCATTACCATCATCAACACCATCATCATTGTCGTCATCACCATATTCATCGTCGACATCATCGTCATAATCACCATATTCATCATCGTCATCATCATAATCAACCTCATCCTCATCCTCATCATCGTCAATGTTATAATCATCATCATCATCAATGTTATCATCATCATCATGTTCATCTTCATCATCACCATCATGTTCATACTCATTCGAATAATATCAATCATCATCATCATGTTCATCCTCATTAGAATAAACACAACCATCATCATATTCATATTTATGATCATCAATGGTATCATCATAATCATCATCATCATCACCACCACCACCATATTCAACATCGACATCATAATCAAACTCATCCCCAGCCTCAGCCTCATCATCATCAATGTTATAATCATCATCGTCATCAATGTTATCATCATCATCATCATCATCATGTTCATCTTCATTGTCATCATCATGTTCATACTCATTAGAATAATCGCAATCATTATCCTCATGTTCATCCTCATTAGTATAATCGCAACCATCATCATCTTCATCTTTATGATCATCAATGGTATAATAATAATAATAATAATAATAGTCATCATCATCATCATCACCATCTTCATCATCATCATCATCGACATCATAATCAACCTCATCCTCATCCTCATCCTCATCATCGTCAATGTTATAATCATCATCGTCATCAATGTTATCATCATCATCATCATCATGTTCATATTCATCATCTTCATCATCGTCATCATGTTCATTCTCATTAGAATAATCACAATCATCATCATCATGTTCATCCTAGCAACGATTTGTTGTGGGAAAAATGTTCACATGTACTAGTGATAGATGAGAACCATGACATAATTGATATGGAGAGATATCCTAGGAACTATGTTCATCGTGTATTATCTTCATTTATGTGTGCATTAATGTGGTGGTGCACCTAAGGGGTTATAAAAGGTAATAAGTTAGTAGTTATAGTAATTACCTATTACTAATTACTAGGTTTATAACCCTTAACCATTGATAAGACAAAACCTTGCAACCACTATACTTTTAACTTTGATAATCCCTTATGACCCCTTTACTTCCATCATTTTTCAACTCAACAATTGATAACTTGTCACTCCTAATAATTATTAAGTTGTAAGTTATAGATCCTATCACCTAATACCCTTAATACTTGAAAAATGTTTATAAATCCTGATTCTTACGCTTGTAAATACTATAATATCTAAACCATATACCTTATAAACAATATTTCCTAACCATTAACACATGTAATCCATAATTTGTAACTACCCACTCTAGGATCTATTGAATAATCCTAATTATTTAAAAAAATAGTTTCTATGTTAGAAGAAATTTTAAAATTAATAATAAGACAAGAACAATTTCGTGTTCAATTTCCTATTTATCAAGGTTGTAATTAAATGAATTTTACACATTTTCAGGATTTAAATATTTGCAAGAAATAAATTGTACTATACAATGAATTCCATCTAACCTTATTACTTACTTATCCTTGTCTCAAGTCTTCTTAATAGTGGATGTATCCCCAGGCACGGAAAATAAATCCCTCCCATACTCATAGCTCCCAAAAACAAAAAGAAACCACCCTAGTTCACAATACCTTCATACCTTCACCAACTATTTTGGTTTTTCATGTTGTATTATGGCCTTTAACAATGGAATAGGAAATAAGAACCATGATATGGTCTTTATTAAGCATCCTCTATGTGTCAAACTTCGAAATGGTTACCATATTACACTAATATGACAAAAAAAATTCAAGAAAGGGTATATTGACGATGATGTTCTCTATGATGATGATGACGGAAAAAAATACAATGATCATGATAATCCTTATGAATACAACGAAAACGATAATTTCTCTATCATCATCATCATCATCATCATCACTAACGACGATGATGATGTCGATGGTGTTGTTTATGACGATGATGATGATGGTGTTGTTTATGACGTTGGTGATGATCATTGACGATGACAATGACAATGCTTATGATGATGATGATATTCTTGATGGTGATGATGATGATGATGATGATTATGATGATGATCAAGATGGTGGTGATGGTGATGATGATGTTGATCATAAGAATTGATGTTGTCAGTTTCATCATCATTGACATTGTCATTAAATTTTTAATATAGTACCTTGTATCCCGAACAAACATCTATCATCTTAAGTTTAACCTGGTTGGTCTGCTACCTTGCCTCTGTGTTGCTAGAATAATTCCCTGGCTTTATCCTTTCCCAAAGGGGCGTAGGGGACTTATTGGATTCAAGGAAAGGTAATAAATCACATTAAAAAAAATAAACATTAAAATAATGATAAACATTAAAGTAATAATAAACATTAAAATGTTAATAAACATTAAAAATAATCAACATTAACAAAAGATCAAACATTTAAAAATATCCATCTTACCTCCCCTCTGTCGTGACAGAGAAATATACATCTTTCACTTACCTCACCCACGAACTAGGCCCGAGGTCGCAGAGGAGGTTCCAGGGTTGCAGACGAGGTTTTCCACTTACCTCACCCATGAACTAGGCCCAAGGTCGCATAGGAGGTTCCAAGATTGTAGAGGAGGTTTTTCACTTACCTCACCCATGAACTAGACCCAAGGTCGTAGAGGAGGTTTCAAGGTTGCAGAGCAGTTAGCTCTTGTTCATTTAGTGAACCCCTTCCTTGACACAAACAGAAAGCTAGCTTGTGAGCATGGCGAACCCATTAAGTTACATAAGACATAGATCGATTTATTGTTTGACTCATTTTTTGTAGTATGGGTTCTTCCTATATGCCTCTTTATTGGGTGGGCATCGTGCTTCAACTCAATGTTAATGGTATCCCATCTTTGGGGGTTTTCTATCCTCAAGGTTTCCCATCGCCTTCATCTCCAAAAGATACGCAGAGGGACATTGACCAATTGAGATAGATACCCATAAGCAAGGAGAAGGTCACTAAGGCATCAAGAAAATCATAGGCCAAGGTAGCTTCAGGACCAGGATCCAATATAAGTATATTTTTTCCCCATAGAGATGTCTTCGGTAAGTCAATTGCTATCATTTAATCCATTAATTCGTTTTCTACTTAGGGTTTTATTAATAGATACAGTCAATAAATTGCAGTCAGGGTTTTATTGATAGATACAGTCAAGGTTTGCTCCTATCTGCCCTCCATCAATTGATTAGGACGGATGTTTTTATACAAAAAATACTTCACCTACTTCTTATAAACCCTGCTACTATATACCCTAACAATCAACCTCACTTATGGATAGTGGATAGATATATAATGTGGATAGATACAATCATGGTTTTATTGATAGATACAGTCAGGGTTTGATCCTATATTCCCTCCACTGATTGATTAGGATGGATGGTTTTATACAAAAAATACTTCACCTACTTCCTATAAACCCTGACAATCAACCCCTCTTATGGATAGTGGATAGATATACAATCTTGTCTTGTCTTGTAAGGGCTTTCACGCCTTGTACTATCTGGCTTGATATTGGTTCAATTAGGTATGGGCTAGTACGATTTGGTTAGGTGAGGAGGATAAATCATGACCAAGAGCTTATCCAGTGAGGTATGGGATTCTACCGGGATTTACAGTGAGGGTTGTAAGGACCATTGAGCTTGTGCTTAGCTGCTTATCATGTTTGGATATGAATGTTTATAATAGAAATCATTTGAACTATAATTCTTCACTAGACCTTCTAGCCTATACACTCATCCTTGGGAATAAAACACTTTGAAAACTTAACATCATACCTACACCTTGGGGACCTTAGATTATAACCTATGTCTTTGAAACATACTTTTCAGCCTTCCTTTTTACCCACCCTATGAATCACACCTACGACTTGGGAACCTCCCGAAATTTTTCCTTTGGACCCTATGGCCTCATACCTACTCCTTGGGACTAGCCTTGGGAAATCACACTTTATGGGACTATCCTAACATATGCATCATACCTAAACCTCATAATTATTGAATTTAATCAGCCCTATTATGAACCATACCGTGTGTGCAACAGGGCGTAAGCAAAGCCGGAGCACTGTTGGTTATTCGAACCGTACCATAAGTAACTATAAGAGGCTAATAGAAGCTAAAGTATATTTTAGCTAATAACAATATTGTACTTAAGGGATGGGGTTCTTGCATGTAAAGAGTTGGTACAAGGGGATGGGGTTCCTAGCATGCCATCCATCCATAATAATGTTCTCCTACGTCTCTTCCAGGTCTAATGACTATTTTCCGTCCACTCACTAACTCAATGCTCCTAGGTTTCATGCAAAAGCTCTCAAAAATGTAGGATATCACATTATCAAGATAGACCAACTAGACCAAATCTTGTAGGCAATGGAAAATCTAATGATTAGTCCAAGCTACCAAGTTAAAAGGGGTATCCTTAAAGTTTGAGAATAAAACATGAATTCATACCAAGTTATATCTATATGACATATTCCAATATCCATGTAATATATACAATACAAACATTTTAAAGTTTTAAACAACGATTTCACTTAAATATTTGAAATGACTCTTTGATAGCTTGACAAAGATTAAATTCCTTGGTTTTGTTGGTCCTATCGGTGAAAGGGGTTGGTTATCCAACTTCATGGTACACCTTGGTCTTATGGATGTGAGGGTTTCCTTATCTTATTATTGTCACCCTCTTGCGGGCATTATTCAAGCCCCTTGCGGGGATATCCTAGTCCCCTTGTGGGCATTATTGAAGCCCCTTGCAGGAATTATTGTAAACATTGTGCTGGCATATTGTAAATACCATGCAGGCTTATGCATGCATATTGTAAACACTGTGATATTTCAATATGATATCATGCTTATTATATTGTGGCAGCGAGGTACTCAGAACACACCTTCAAATTCTGGTCAGGTAAACGTGATTGTCATATTAACACTAAATTTTTTCTTCATTAATCATGTTTATTAGACATGGTTTAATTTTTACTTTTCAATATGAATATGTGTTGCTTCTTGTATTGTGGCAGGCTGGCTGTGGGAAATCCCCAATGGTGTCCCATCAGGTAAATGTTAGCCTAATAGTACCTAAGCATGATTAAAGTACAATTTTTTTTATTAAATGCATGTTATTTTTTTTACGTGAATTTTTGTAATGATAAAAATAAATTAACTACTTTTATTAATTGATGTTTGTAGAGCACACCACATCACGATGATGAGGTGGTCACTGAGGAAGATATCTTTTATTCAACTAACCCAATGGGAATTGTGAAGAAGGATTTGAAAAATTCCAATCAAGAACTTCTTAGACTGATAAAAATCAGACCCATGACTTATTGGGCCCAGGACAGAAGGGAAGAATTCATATAGAATTCTGCCTAAGTAAGGGAAAAAGAGTATAAGGAAGAAGAAGGAGGAGGTGCGATATAATAAACAACATCAAGGAAGAAGGGAAGGATGTTGTGACAGAAGAGGGGAAAAAAGGATAAAGGAAAAGAGAAGGCGCAAGACGAGGAAGCTGCGCCAGTTTTGTAAGCTACGACAGGAAGACAGAGCAAGAGACGTGATGACATGGCAGAATATTCGCAGAAGCAGGCATGCAGATAAGGTAACAGCCAGAAAGTGACAGTAAGGCATGATGCGGAGAAGCAGCGACCCTTAGCGGTCGTGGGTACGAGCTTAGCTGGATCCGATGAAAAACCTTTGCGTAAAGGCATTTTTGTAAGTCAGGATGATAGTGCCTTTTTGGTCATATATTGATAGAATAGGAAAGACAACCTGTAGGCTGAAGATAGTAAATCGGTTGGGATAGTGACTGAAGGTGAGTCTATTAGAGTCTGTATTGAGTCATTACTGAGTCTATAACAAGCATGTATGGGAACATATCGAGTCTGTAATAAGGCTATAAGAGGAGAAACCCAATATGTACATGGGTTAGCTGGTTAATCAGTTATCCCGTTAACTAGTTCTTGTTTAGACGATTTTGATATGATTAGAGGATACAACAGTTTTGAGTAAGTGTCTAGAATCTTGGGAAAGACGCTTGAGCTAGACTAGAGGTAGATATTTTTGGTTAATGACTCTATATCGTTGAGTGCATTATTAGTAGTGGATCTGCAGCTGAGTGCGCAGACATATAGAGAAGGTCGAGTTGATCCAGGCTGTGTGTGGATCGCTGAGTAGGAGTAGGGTAGAGTGATAAAGGTAGAGAAGAATAGAGAGCATGAGAGGGAGGATAAGTCTGTAGAGATAGAAGATAAGATATTGAACATAGTCTGTATCTTTATGTATAGACAAAAGGTGCATATATTTCCTCATGCCAATGCCAGATGAAGAGCACCTTGTGGTTTTTGCCTGGATGGGTTTCCACGTTACATGCTGTGTATATGTGTGAATGTTCAGTAGCTTAGACAAATGCATATTTACTTGTTTAAATGATTGATTGGTTATTGTTCTTTAAAGATATAACTATATGAATGTTGCATTTCAAGTAATGAATATGTTTGTGAGGTCTGTTCACTGTGCATTTGTGTAAGATTGCATAAATAAGGGAGAATAATACTTCAGTGTGGATATATAAAGTGAAAACCATGAACCCACCTTCCCGGTCCTCGTTGGAAACCTTGGCGTAGGGACAAGGACTTAAACACCCTCCCGCACAAATAGCAAAAACATGGTTCTGGAAGTTATCCATAGAACAAAGATATCTCAGGTGAGACGACATTTGTGTCGCAGGTGCTGTCGGTTGGGCTATGCTCCGTTGGGTCGATATATTGGGATTTCTTGCACTGACCAGAGAGAGGGGTTGAACCTAGGTCGCAGGGGAAAAATTACAACAAATGGTTATGTTGTCGAGACCCTAAAGTGTTGTTGTGAGGGACATGTTCTGGCATCCCATGAAACTGGAGATCCAAAACTGGGTGGACACAAAAGAGCTAGAATTTGCATGGAAAGAAAGTGAAGGATCTCGGTGGACACCGATGAAGTGGTTAGAACGGTGCATATATTCAGGCATCCACGATATTTTATTTTTTGAGTTCCCCATTTTGTTGTATTAATGGTTGTCTAAGTTGGAAACCTAGAAAAATATTTTTCAAGGAGGAGAACCGACAGAATATACTTCGTTCTTAATTGAGCGGCTGAAAAGAATCAACAACCCTATATCAAGGGTTGTGTACTTTTGGGTAGATAGTATCATAGAAGGATATATCATTGAGTTCGTTGTTGATACAATAAACCTCATACAATGAGGCCGAGAGAAAATTTTTCCAAGGACCACGCAGTCGATATCTCTCATCTTGGAAGACGTGGATCAAGATGCTTATATGTGAGAAGGTCATTCTACGAATGATACATTGAATAAAAAAGGGTGGTTATGTCTCAGCAGAACCATGAAGTGAGATGTTCCCAAGAGAAGGTGGAACTGAACTAGAATCTAGCTTTTTGAGAAGTGAAAGAAGATTCAGGTCCGGCAAAAGGTGAAAAAATATGTTCGGACGAGGCAGTTGCAGCACATAGCAAGAAGAAGAAGGCTATGAGTTTACATGATACCTAGACAAAGGTTCGTGTGATGGGGAAGAGGAGTACCAGCCAATATAAGAGGGAGACGAAGAGTCCTAGGATTCGATTGAAGCTCTAGAATAAGAACATGTACACAACCCTCCTTCGGTACCAAAGGTAAGATCACGAGACCTGTCTCCAAGTATTTTTGTAAATATGAGTAGTATTAACGTTGTAAATATTGGACAAGGAATTCTGACTAGTCCACATTTTTTTCCTACTATACCAGCAGTGAATACAGTACCGATCAATCCAATGGCTGGAACTGACATAAGCTCCAAATATTCAATGGGAATGGGCTGGAAGACCCATTACAACACTTTTTTCTATGTGATGCCTTCTGGAATATACGACAGATCTAGGACAAGAACATCAAGAAAGCATAGATGATCACGAGTCTACGAGGTTGTGCGCTAGACGGGTATATGAAGTTTTCCATAGTACTAGTGGGAGTGGTCCCGAATAAACTCAATGAGATTAGAATCGGGTTTATTGATGAATTTAAGAAATTGAATTATGAATCACAATGCATCACTGATATCAAGGAGATCAAGAAGCTATCGACATAATCTATTTGGGATTTTGACCAGATATTTAAGACATTAATGGGCAAGGTTAGTTTTCAAATGTTGGATGTGCAACACAAGGAATGGATCATTGCTTCCTTGTTGCCACACATCCGAACATCGTTGATGCAACATAAACTTGTGTCGCAGATGAAGGCTTTAGAGATAGACATGAAGTTAGAAGCCTCACTAGTCGGAGACACTGGCTCAGACATGATGCAAATTCAGTCATAGTTGTCCAATCTTACGGTGCAGCTCTAGGACATCAAAAGACACAAGGAATTTCAGGAGGAGCTATGGTGTACCAGGTGCATAACAGATGGACACCATAAGGATAATTTCCCAGCGCTAATGAGTTATGTCACAGCAGGTGTGCCAAACCCATTAAACACCCAAGGAATGCCTTAGTGTAGAGTATGTCAGACTAGAGGTCACAAGTCTGAGGAATTCCTGTACTTGTAAAAGATTGTAGGTGCACCTACTAGTATGTGTTGTGAATTTTGTAGATCGATAGGTCATGATGAAA
This sequence comes from Pseudotsuga menziesii, assembly GCA_001517045.1. Classification (NCBI taxonomy): domain Eukaryota; kingdom Viridiplantae; phylum Streptophyta; class Pinopsida; order Pinales; family Pinaceae; genus Pseudotsuga; species Pseudotsuga menziesii. The sequence goes on from LPNX010894333.1 coordinate 141,400, forward strand.
ATGATTGCAGAGCATTCCAGTTGCTCCAAGAGAAAATCATGGATACCTACCTAATGAATAATGAGGAACAAATGCAAGTTGAATGAGCGTAGCCTCAGTATCAGCCTATGCAGTTTTAACAACAATAATATCCTCAACCACGCTATCATCCAAACCAGTATCCTAAACAAAAACAATGCCCTCCGCAAAGGGGGGGTGGTACCTTTATAGGTCAAGGAAAACAAAGAGGAGGAGGATTTGGTCAAGGAAGAGGCCAAGTTGTATTCTATAATTGTGGGCATCCAGGACACTTTTCCCAAGATTGTCAAAGTCCTGCGAAAAATTGTACATATTGTAAATAATTTGATCACACTATCAACAATGTCTGCGGCTCAGTGAGAAATGGCAGGCTAGAACTGTCGTTAACCCCAACCTAATGCAGAATTTGAATCCAAACCCCAATTTGAATATTCAATTGATTTCTGTTGAACCAGGACAAACCAACCTTGTTGTAGTCACAAGAGGAGGTGTTGAGACAGAAGCAGACCAAAATACACCACAAGGACATCAGCAGGTGCGACCTGTGGCATAAAAGAAAGCCCCGCTAGATGTCCAACAGGAGAAGGATGTTTTCTTGGAGGTGCGGGAAGAATTTGTTGGCACCAATCAACCATCGACATCTCGACAAGTGAGAGCCATGCCCCAAATATTTGAACAACTAATCAGAAGGTCGCCCACTAAAAAGGTTAGTAAGCTCAAGGACCTTTTCAAAAGTTTTATAACACTAATCCATGACAAAGATGTTGTCACAGAGTTGACAGCACTCATATAAGACAACATAGAAGATCTGTGCCCTGAAAGTCGAGTCAATCAAGTCGGAAGCAAATGGAAGACAGTCTGAGAATTGCAAATGACTACGCAAATAAGAGATTATGATATGGACTATATCGTACTCGACTTGGGCTCAAATGTTAATATATTGACAAGAAAGACATGGGAAATCAAGAATAGGTCACGACTGGATTGGTCTCCTATTTAGTTAAGGCTTGCAAACCAGTCGAAGGTGCTACCAATAGGTAGGTTGTCCCAAGTACTCGTGGAGGTCGAAGGCTTGAGAACATATGCCAACTTCGAGGTCATTGAAATTGTTGATGACACAAAACCCTATCCTGTGCTTCTAGGGATTGATTGGGCAATAGACAACCAAAATATCATAAAATTCAAGAAAAGTATCTTGTATTTCAAAGATTCTGAAATAAGAGTGGTTGCACCCATTGATCCCCTTGAAGGGAAACGATATGTCAAGCATGTGCATAGCGAAGGGCAAGAGAATTATCTGGACCAAATGTCTAACATTATGTCTTCGAAGGAAGATTATATTAACCTCATAGCTGATGAAAACCTAAGTTGGCGCATTGTAATCTCGTGCACATCCGACTTAGGCAAAGCCCTCGAAAATTGGCAGAACAGGCTGCACGAAGTCTCCATGTGTAGATGTGCGATAATTACAAGAGTTGTTCGCAGGGTAGGAGTCGAAGCAAGTGCATTGCCTACATATGAAGGATTGTCTAACCTTGCATCCTTCTTAGAATAAATTGAAGAAAAGGTCACAGAAACACAGCGACTTCCCGCTCTGGACTATGTGTTGAAAGCTACGCCCGCTAGATGGTGGGGTACACATAAACAATCTATCTCTAAATGGACACAATGTCGAAGAGTAATGGATATCATATTTGGAGAAGAGATCAGTTATGATGATAAAACATACACAGGATTGTCATATCTTGGAAAACATATTGAGCACTGTCGCACGGCTTGGAAAGCATATCCACGATAGGAATGGGTTCACCGATTCATCCCATCCTTGGAAATGGTGCCAAGAGGTTGGTACACCTCAAAGGAGTTGCGACGAGGAACTTCTGAGAAGGAAAGTTTAATGATAAACTTTACCCAAAAATTTGAATTTACAAACGAACATCCAATAGTTGATGTTGCGCTATAGATAATAAAGGAGAAGATCTTTGAAGAAATATCAGCTATAGAGACACATTGTCACCAATGCCCCATGACTACACACAGTTGGATGGAGTGCTATAATATCACCAGAGAACCGGATGACAATGACCCACTAGAGATAAATATACCCGAGTCAGAAGGTATATGTACAGTAGAAGGAGCTCCTATAACTACTTATCAGTTTCTAAAACCACTTAAAATCAAGAAATTAAATATTGGGTCTAAGGAAAACATGAAGTTTGCCAATATCGAAGATTATTGGGATGAGGAGACTATCGAAAAAATTACTGATTATGATTACATGAGTTTTGGGATTTGTTCGCTACAAAGTTATTTGAAATGAAAGGCATAGTTGGAGACATTGGTGAAATGAAGATACCTTTGAGGCCTGATGCAAAACCGGTTAAACAACGACCATACTGACTGAACCCATGTTATAAGGAGAAATTTAAAGTGAAACTTGACCGAATGTTGGAAGTAGGAGTCATAGAACCAGTCGAGGAATCATAGTGGATCATCCCAATCGTGGTACAAGACAATAAGACTTCAAGGGAAGTCATAATTTGTGTCGACCTTCGGAAACTTAATGATCCCTTCTTGCATGATCCATTTCCAACTTCGTTTACAGATGAAGTATTGGAAAATGTTGGAGGACAAGAGATGTATTTATTTACGTATGGATTCTTGGGTTACTATCAGGTTTGCATTGCCAAATAAGACCACTACAAGACTACCTTTGCAACAGAATGGGGATGCTACCAATACACAATAATTCCCTTTGGACTAAAAAATGATACTGTAATTTTCTCCATAATTGTAGTTTCTGCCTTTAAAGAATATATACACAAATTTCTTGAAGTTTATTTTGATGATTGGACAGTTTTTGGTCTCATAAAAGATCACATAGAAAGTCTTAGACTGATGTTGGAACGATGTCGTCAGTACCAGATTTCCCTCAATTTGAATTAGTGTATTTTTTGTGCCCCTTTCGGGGCTCTGTTAGGTCATGTGGTCTGTCATGATGGTATTTTGGTTGATCTAGATAAAATTTCCATCATTCTAGACTTACCACCACCTATCACAGTTAAACAATTAAGAGCAATGCTCGGGCATACGGTATATTACAAAAATTTCATCAAAGGATATGTACAAGTGACTGCTCGGATGGAGAAATTGTTGAAAAAAGACACTAAGTCCCAATGGATAGAGGAATTCCATAAAATCTTGGATAAGTTGAAAAGCAAAATGGCCACTGCACTCATATTGATATTTCTGGATTGGAAAAAATAATTCCATGTTCATGTGGACGCATCCTCCATGGCTCTTGGAGTGGTCTTGATGCAAATAGGGGAAGGAGATATTGATCACCCCATTGATTTTGCTAGCAGGAAATTATTAACATTAGAAAATAATTACACTACAACAAAACGGGAAGGACTTGCAATGGTTTATGCATTGCATAAATTATGACATTACTTATTGGGGGGGATTTTAAAATGTACATTTATCATTCTACATTGAAATATTTGGTTAATAAGCCAGTATTGGGGGGGAGGATTGTCGATGGCTCCTCCTCTTCCAGGAATTTGATTTTGAGATTATTGTCAAATCAGGCCGATTAAAATTAGGACTAGACCACTTATCCATAATAGAAAGAGGAGACGAACCTACTAGTCTGGAAGACAATCTCCCGAATGCGCAATTATTTGCGTTAACCTCCTTTGATAACCAATGTGAGGATATCATACAGTTCCTAACTACGGGGTTTGTACTAGCCGAGTTTACAATTGTGTAGAAACAACAGTTAGTAACATGAGCTGCAGATTTCCAACTGATTGCTAGCCAGTTGTACAAACTGGGCCCAGATGAAATATTGAGACGTTGTGTTTTTTAACATGAACGACCTATTATATTAAGTGAAGCACATGTTGGTGTTGTAGGAGGACACTATGCAAGAAAGGCAGCGGTGCGCAAGATATTACAAGCTGGGTTATGGTGGCCTACCATGCATGTTGATGCTAGAGATTATTGTTGTAGGCGTGATGTCTGTCAAAGCATAGGGAAGCCATCCAGAAGAGATGAGATGCCTTTGGTTCCAGAAATTACACTGCAGGAATTTGATAAATGGGTTGTTGACTTTGTGGGGCCTATTAGTCCAGCAGGGTAGTGCACATGAGCTAGATACATTATCACTGCAACAGATTACCTGACTCGATGGGCAGAGGTTGTGCCTGTCAAGGATTGTATTGTTGCGATGACAACGAAGTTTTTATTTGAGAATGTGGTGACCAGGTTTGGATGCCCCAAGATATTGATTAGCGATCAAGGTACATATTTTGTTAATCAGTTAATTGAAGAGCTAACATATGAATTTTAGATACAGCATAGAAAGACCACTCCCTATCACCCGCGGGCGAATGGAGCGGTCTAAGCATTTAACAAGATTCTGGAAAATGCGCTCACCAAGGTCTGTAACACAAGAAGGGATGACTGGGACCAGAAAATATCTGCAGTCCTATGGGCATATCGCACAACATGTAAGAAGTTAATAGGACAAACACCATTCAGATCAGTGTATGGATAGGAGGTTGTCATGCCTATGGAATATATTGTACCAAGTTTAAGGGTGGCAGCCATTACCGAAATGACAGATGTTGAAGAAAGCCTAACTCCAGCTAATTCATTTGGAAGAAGAACGTTTCATTGCAGGATTCCACCAAAATGTAGAAAAACAAAGGCAGAAGGCATGACATGACAGACATATCAATAACAAGCAATTTATAGTTGGAGGCCTTGTTCTTATGCATGACAACAAATTTTACAAACACCCAGGAAAGTTGAAGACAAATTGGATAGGTCCCTATGTAGTGAAGGCAATCACTGAGGGAGGAGCAGTGAAATTGGAAAAAAATGGTAGTATGGAAGTCAGAGGGCTCGTTAATGGGAGCCCATTGAAGCCTTATTTTGATAGTTAAAAAAAAATTAAATAATGAGTGTAATGATGATGATGATCGGCATTATGTTTAGGTGAAAAAGGATGAGTGTGACCTTTACACGCAGTGCGGTAAGGAATCAGGGGCACTAAAAACAAGGTTGTGTCGATACTATCATAAGGAGGGATTGCTGAATTGACAAATATCAAGTCCACAAACTGTGAAAAAACTTGAAGTTGATTGCAAGTGAGGCTGAGGGCCACTTCCACCATTAATATCATGATGTCACAACAAAAAGGGGCAGCGTAGTTGGCACCTCCACATAAGGAGTTGGATGAAGAACCCATGTGATCATTCGTGTTGTCATTATTCTACTTGATGATGGTGCATGTGAGGATTTGATGGAGTCATTATTGGAATCAACCGCTAGTGATTACTCAGTAACTGCCTGACTCCTTATAATGCCACAGTCAGAGACATTCTAAGATACAGAGTGAGTGGAAGTTGGTCAAGGAAAAGGATGACTAACTATTGTTGTGCTAATGGCCCCGGGGGTCCTGATAAGGAGTTTGTAATGATTGTTCTGCATGGGAAGCCTGTTGTTCGATGTGTTTTAATGATAGTTGGGCGTTGCTTGGAAATTCAGCCAATTCTTGGTCTGCATGCAGAAGCATCTCCACCCATCGGGGTAAATATGTTCATTACATTAAGAAGACCTTCTAATGTCGGTAAGAGCAATATTGTCCTAAAAAAATGGAGCACCACTATGGAAGTAGTGCTAAGAGTTCCACACCCAGAGGATATCTCGCCGAAGCCTCTGGACAAGGTTGTGGACTTAATTTCCGCAATGTATAGTATCCATTTCTAGGAACAACCGATTTGAATGAATTCTCAGACTGGGGGAGAGAGGACCGAAGGTCTATGTCATCACCATCATCAATGCAAATTGATAAGTCTAAGTAAGGTGATGACAAGTCCAAATATGTGTTGCGTTGGCATACCCTGGAGGAAGGATCTAGTCCAGGTAGAGGATGATGGATCTCACCAGCATTGTACCCAACATACATATAGAACCCTTGCTGGTATGAGAGACGACCACGAGCTGTTAGGATTACCCAAAGGTTTTGTACTCATTCACGGGTAATGCTTAAGAACATTCTAAAGGGCGGAAGGATAAACAGGGGTCGAGTTGAGGGCTGAAGTTCAAAATGCAGACAAGGAACATTAATGTTCCCATTAAGTACTTCAGCTCCTGCGTTCTACCGCTACGTCCTACCCTACGGAATGGTAGAAACATCCAGAAGAAGATAATAATGGAAATTCCATCAAGGATTTACTACTGTTGATAAACTAAACTGTCTTCTCGAGGTCTGCAAAGATAACAGTGTTATTGGGTGATATAGAGGCTACCGGGCAGAAAGCCAAACATAGAAAGAACATAAACCTTCCCGCTATCTGCAAACACAGACATAACATATTGTTAAATGTAGAATAAACATAAAGTCAGAAGAGGAGAACGTCACAGGGATAATTCATCCTATGTACAAGAAGGTGCGCGAGGTAGCGAACTTGGGGGAAAGTAACATGTCAGAACACGTCAGTTCTGACCTGGTGGAGCACATGCAAAAATTTGAAGAAGAAGAGTGCGTAGAAAAAGAGAAGCTGATGAAAATCGTGGAGGATTTTCATAACAATATTTGTGCCAGTCAGTTTATGGAGCAATAGCTCGCGTGGCTCGGGACGAGCCAAAGGTGAGTATTGGGGGCCTGTTGGGCCTGGGACAGAAGGGCAGAATTCATAGAGAATTCTGTCTAATTAAGGGAAAAAGAGTATAATGAAGAAGAATAAGGAGTTGCAACATAATAAACATCATCAAGGAATAAGGGAAGGATGTTGCGACAAAAGAGGGAAGAAAATAGGAAAGGAAAAGAGAAGGCGTGGGACGAGGAAGTTGCACCAGTTTTGTAAGCTACGACAGAAGGACAGAGCAAGAGAAGTGATGACATGGCAGAATATTCACAGAAGCAGGCTTGCAGATAAGGTAACGGCTAGAAAGTGACAGTAAGGCATGATGCGGAGAAGCAGTAGCCCTCAGCGATTGTGGGTACGAGCTTGGATGGAGCCGGTGGAAATGACACACATAAAGGCATTTTTGTAAGTCAGGTTGATAGCACCTTTTTGGTCATATATTGCTAGAATAGGAAAGACAACCTATTGGCTGAAGATAGTAAGTCAGTTGGGATAGAGACTAAAGCTGAGTCTGTATTGAGTCATTATTGAGTCTGTGACTAGCATGTATGGGAACATATCGAGTCTGTAATAAGGCTATAAGAGGAGAAACCCAAGTTGTACATGTGTTAGTCGGTTAATTAGTTAGCTCGTTAACTAGTTCTTGTTTAGACAATTTTGGGTTGATTAGAGGATACAACCATTTTTAGTAAGTGTCTAGACTCTTGGGAAAGATGCTTGAGCTACCTCTATTCTAGCTCAAGCATCTTTCCCAAGAGTCTAGACACTTACTAAAAATGGTTGTATCCTCTAATCAACCCAAAATCGTCTAAACAAGAACTAGTTAACGAGTCTGGATTGCTGAGTGCATCAGAGTAGTGGATCTGTAGTTGAGCGGCGTAGATAGATAGAAAAGGTCGAGTCGATCTAGGATATATGCGGATAGCTGAGTAGGAGTAGGGTAGAGTGATGAAGGTAGAGAAGAACAAAGAGCATGAGAGGGAGGAGAAGTCTGTAGAGATAGAAGAGAATATCTTGAACATAGTCTGTAGCTTGATGTACAAACAAAAGGTGCATCTATTTCCTCATGCCAATGCCAGATGAAGAGCACCTTGTGGTTTTTTCCCGGATGGGTTTCCACATTACATGCTGTGTATATGTGTGAATGTTGAGTAGCTTATACAAGTGCATATTTATTGTGTTTAAATAATTTATTGGTTATTGTTCTTTAAGGAGATAATTGTATGAATGTTGCATTTCAAGTAATGAATATGTCTGTGATGTCTGTTCAGTATGCATTTGTGTAATATTGCATAAATAAGGGCGAATAATACTTCAGTGTTGATATATAAAGTGCAAACCACCAACCCAACTTCCCGATCTTTGTAGGAAACCTTGGCGCGGGGCAAAGGAATTAAACACCCTCCCGCAAAAACTGTGGAAACGTGGTTCTGACATTTAACCATAGAACTGAGATATCCCAGGTGAGACGACATCTATGTCGTAGGTTATGTCGGCTGGGCTCTGCTCCATCGGGCCAATATCTTGGTATTTGTTGCGCTGACCAAAGAGAGGGGTTGAGGCTAGGTTGCAGGGGAAAAAGGCCAACATGACTAAAGAAATCAAAGCAATAATTGGTGACTTGAGGCAAACAATAGTACAGTACGGGGTAAGTGGCATCTTTGAAATATTTTATGAACTATGATATATATTCGTTTATGTTATTTTAGTTCTCTATTTTTTATATGATCTAATCAATTAAAGTTTTCTTGTTTGTAGGAATTTTTTGAGACAACATTTGTGAATCTAGTACATTATGTAGATGTCGGTATTGGTAGTAGCGATGTTTCAACACAGCATCAATGTACCGTACTAATGAGGCTATTTGACTCTCTTGACCAACAATTACCTTTAGATGCTACGACCTAACCGGATGTTGGAGATCAGCAGGGTCGTTCACCCGCTACTACTTCACATGATGTTAGACAGGACAGTAGCATCGAATGTTAAAGTTGCTATCCTGGAGCAGTACGCGTGGTTAGCAAGGGATCATTTCATGTTACATTCTTGGAGGACAAGGACTGTGTTCCAATCAATATACCAAATACTGCAGGTATAATTTAATTATTTCAGTTTTTTTCATGTAATTCAAAGCCACATACCTCAAATTATTTTTAATTAATGATCTATTGTTTTTGCAGGAAATAATGTTTTTATAAGAACCTGCATGAGAAGGCATTGGAGATTTTTGGGCCCACCTTTTGTACATGGTAGAATGCCTTGAATCAAAAATTGAAAGATGATTTGATGAACCACGTGGTTAACTTGTTTGGTGATACCTTCAACAAAAAAGGTGTCACCGTAGCAGATGGATTAAATTTGAAATATGTTAGGACAGATTATAGGGACAATTTGCAAATTAACACTAAGTATGTGCATCCTCTGATGGTTCCAGAGAAGGAGTGGAAGGCACTCATGGATGATGCAAAGGAGAAGGCATTGAGAAAATAAGGAAAGACTCGACCAATCGTTTCAAGAAGGTATGTCACATATCATATTTTCAATGAAAAATGCTCAAATATTTTTTTTACTTTTAAATATATTTAAGTTGCGATATCTAACATACTTGAAACCTTTCATAGGCTCCCCAACACCTCTAAAACGAAAAAGGAAAGAGTAGAAAAACATGGGCAGCACAAACTGGTCTAGGGTGGATATCAAAAACTAAGAACACGAATTGCAAGAATCGAACGATCATTATTTGTAGCCAATTTTTTTGTAATTGTATCGAACAAATAATTGATTTATCACAAACAATTTTTATGGTGTTATGCATTGCATGGAAATGATTTTCAAGAAGCAACCATTGAAGAAGACTTGAGGCTCGACTTCAAGTATGGTTTTCAACATGTGCTGGAACATTAAAAAATCTTGGGGAAAACCCCAATTCCCCCATTGATGCACACAGAGGTAAATAAAACCATCTGTGCATATTCAATTTGCTCACGTTACTTTGGACTTCAATTACGTGTTATGTCAAATTTGTATAGGTGATAACTTGAAACTTCTTAAGCATTGGAAAGATCTTAATATGACAAATTGTTTTAATAATTGAATGGTTTCAATCATCCCCATACCAACTCTAATTAATCTCCTTTTAGATGTTACAAATATTGAGTTGATAATCAAATATTCTAGAATACCTGATATGACCATAATCCCTAAGAGGTCCAAGCACACCACCAACTTTTTCTCTAGAAATTGTGCGTTTTCTTCTAAAACCTGCTTTGTGATTGGTGTAGTCATGAATACCTTTATAAAGATTTTCATCATCATTATTTTTACCCTTAAGTGAATCCTCGCCTTGATTAAACACCCACTTTCTTCAGTTTTCAAGGAGAATTCTATGAGCAAACCACTGGGGTAGCCATGGGATCCCCCCTCTCAACCATAGTGGCAAACCTCTACATGGAAAAATTCGAGAAAGAGGCTCTAAACTCATACCCACTAAAGCCTTCACATTGGAAGAGATACATGGATGATACAAATGTGATTTGGGCGCATGGGGAAAATGAGCTTAAAATGTTTTTTGAAAACCTTAATAATCGTTCGGCAAATATCAAGTTCACAATAGAACTGGAGGAGAATGGGAGCATCCCATTTCTTGATGTCTTGTTAACTAGGAAAGAGGATGGGACCTTAGAACATAGGGTTTTTAGGAAGAAAACAGATACAGAGAGCTACCTCCATGCAGATTCCCACCACCACCCCTCCCAGAAAATAGGATTCATTAACACTTTAGCAATTAGGGCTTCTAGAATTTCAGATACCGACCATCTCCAAGAAGAAAAAGACCATCTCAAAGAGGTCTTTTTGAACATAGGTTACGAGCCTAGGACTATTAAGAAGGCCCTCGATAAGGCCAATAGGGGGCATTCATATAACCATGCAACACCTAAATATTTGACTGACGACCACAATACCCATACTTGTGGCACAAGAGCCTACTTACCGTACATCCAAGGGGTCACCGACAAGATATCTAGAATCCTTAAAAAGAGTAATATTACAACTTCATTCAAACCCTTAGAAACTATTAAACAAAAAATGAAATTTGTAAAAGACCCGATTGACCCAAAACAACTTAGGGGAGTCTACAACATTCTGTGTTCGTGCAATATTAGCTATATAGGTGAGACTGGTCAATCTTTCCACACTAGACTTAAAGAACATGAAGCCGACATGAGGATTGAACGAGTTCGTACCTCATCCTTGGCAGAACATTGCGCCAAAACCAAACATCAAATTTGCCTTGAAAACACCGAAATCCTAGCCAAAGAAAACCACTATTTTAAAAGAAAATTTAGGGAAGCCCTAGAAATCATCAAACATCCAGACAATTTGAATAGAGATGGAGCCCTCGAAGTCAGCACAAACTAGCTTCCCTCTATCCTCAAAACTAAATTAAGTAGATAATCATTATTTCCTTAAGTCAGGTAACCCTACTTAAAATATCAAATTTCAAACTTAAATTATGAATTTCAACTTTTGAAATTCTCAAACCCTTCTTAACAATTAAAAATTTAAATTTAAATTAAAACTATTAAAAATTAATTTTATAAAAAACTTTTCAAAATCATAACTAAAAATTTAAAACTATTAAAAATTAATTTTATAAAAAAACTTTTAAAATCATAACTATAAATTATTTAAAATTGCAAGTTTAAAAATTGAAGAAAAATTAACTAACAACTTTTCTAAACTATTACCAATAATAGTATTGGTAAGAATTATATAAAATTACCAATAATTAGTATTGGTACGAATTTTATTAAAATTTTTAATAAAGACTTATAAAATTAAAAACATTTGTTAATAAAAAATTTAATAAAGTTTTATATAACAATGGTTAATAATTTAAAGTCTTTATAAAAAACATTATTAAAATTTTTAAACAATACTCTAACTAAGCAAACTTAACCTAAATCTATATATAAGTTTACAAAAATTTTAAACTTTAAACTTATAATTTTTATTTCTAAGTTTAATGAAGATTATTAAAATTAAAAAACAATGGTTAATTAAAATTTTGATAAAAATTTATATAAATTAAAAAACAATGGTTTAAATCTTTATATAAAACATTAAACAATAAAAATAAAAATAAAATAAAAAATTATAAACAATACTTTAAACCTAACCTACAATGGTTGAAACTAATTCAAATTTTAGTTTAGTTTAAAACTATAATTAAAAATTGGTTAATAATTATAATAGTAAATTATAAATTAAAAAAAATAAAAATAAACAATTGATACCTTAAAACAATTTAGGGTTTTTAGTCGTTTCTTCCCTCCATGAACTCTCTGAGCCGACATCCTCTTGTCACCGCATCCCATCACTATTTATTCAGCTCTTTCACTTTTCATGTTACTCGACAAACTGTCCTGATGATGGATCCTGTTTTGGATTTGAAACATCGATATACAATCATGAATACTGTGGTTTTTCCGATTCCTCCTGAAATTAACCACCACAGAAGTCTTGCTATAGAGATAAACACCCACTATCAGATGGCCTCACATATTTGGTAAACTCAGTCTCTCTCTCTCTAGTGTTTCCTTTGAGTTGTTTCCATCTTGAACCTGAATTTGCTTTTAGGATTTATAATGGACTTAGTGTATTTATGAATCTTTTCCAGATTAATTGACTCATCATCAACTATATTCTATACTACTTTATCTAGACATTCAACTAGCCTAATTATCAAAGTGTGGTGAGCATCTTAAGAATGTAATTATCCATTCATATATTAATAAAAAAAATATGATTTTTCCTTTGGAAAAAAAATCTAGACAATCAACAACATACTCCCACATCTCATTATTACAAGAATATTGGATCAATTGCACAAATACATTACATTTACTACAAGGCCTAATAAGGTTGAATGCATAATGAACAAGACACTACGAATCCAAGATTGATAACTATCACTTTCAAGATCAAGTATTAATATTGACTACATCAATTGAACCCCATTGACGATTTTAAGTCCATATGGTTGGATTTCCATGTTGAAAAGTGACAAATGATCAACTCGCCTTTCAAAGTCAATAAGGGATGATTCAAGTGGTCAGCACCCTCACAACACTATTAGGTTCCCTTCTTCTAACCATCTCCCTCCCATTTATAAACTCTTACAATAGTTAACTCAATATTGGTTTTGCCATCTTAACTAAGGTTTATCTCTTGTTCTATGAGCTCACCACAATGCCTCCATGACTATAAGTTTACCATATTATGTTTGAACTAAAACAACATGTTAGTGATAATAATGGACAAGGTAGTGTGACTTAAGTGACCTTGTTGTACTTAGCCTTATGTTTTTATAGACTTAGTCCTGTCAAACATCTTACCAAAACAATTGAGTTTCCTCATAACAAGGCCATCATTATAATGTACTTGTGTAATCTATTCCTAAATGATTACATTTAAAAATAAAAGTATTTTATGTTTTTTAGGGTGAGATCAACAAAATCAGTGATTGTAGCAGTACCGAACAGGTACCACATGATGGTGGGGAGCTTCCTCATATTGGTGGCGAGCAGCCTGGCCATTCAGGTATGTATGCTATAAAATCGAAGTATTTAATATGATTTCAAATGTATAATTGATGACGTGTAGTAATAAATTTTCTTCTGTGAATGGCAAAGCATGTACCTACTCATGCTCAAATGGAAGCGAAAAAAATGGAAGAACCAATGAACAATCCAGTTGTCTTAGTTAGTCAGCCAATAGGTAAAGATAATTGTAATGATATTGGAAATAATGAAATATGTATACCAATAATAACTAAACATTTATATCTATATAATTGTTTGGATTTTTGTAGAAGATGCCCCTCTCCAACGACCTCCATGCCCTACTATTCAACGTACCAGAAGTATGGTACGGGAAAGCATGCCCACACAATCAACACAAGGAGAGGGCACAACAATTTCAATGGGAAATGACAATGAATTAGATGTCACCATCTTGGAATTTATGAAGAAAAAAAAGCAAAACAAAAAAAATGTAGTTGTATACATTTAAGATTTGTATTTGTATTAGTCGATGCATATCTTATTTTTTAATATGTGTGACATATTCAGAGGACTATGGTTATCCTCAAAGGGATGGCTACCCCTTGTTGAGTTAACCTGAGGAAGATGAGATGACCACATGATATTTTTTATCCAATGATGATGATTATGATATTTCGCTCTTTGCATGAGACACATGAGACGTATGACCACATATAATTAAGAAGGTCGGGTAACCTACCCTCGCATTGACTTGATATGCATGCGCCTAGTATGATTTCATGTTGCGTTGTTATGTTACGTTAAATTGATGTGCATGAACCTAGTATGATTTCATGTTGCGTTGTTATGTTACGTTGACTTGAATGTTTACTTGCATGTGATGTTTAGCCTTATGGTGATCATGATTGACCCTTACATGGTAACATTGAGCTATACAACCATTAAATGTTGACGTATGGCTTGTTGATGACTAGTGTGATCCATTAGGGGGGACGTCCACCCTTGCGTTGACCTTAAGAGACCTCCTACAGTGCCATCCACCATAGCACTACCTTATATGACTTTTTTGGAGTACTTTGTTGTCGTTTTTTATTGTGAGTTGGTCGTACTACTATGATGCTATTGTTTTTTATTTGTGAGGGTTGGATGATCTATTTTAGGATATTTTCCAATTCTAGGTTCTCTCCTTTCACAAGTATGTTGGTCTAGTTGAGTCTCATGCAAGTAACCTAACGCTAAGACGTTGAAGTCTGTTTAGAAGAATTTCTTCTGAGGATAAGGAAGCTATGCCCTAACATCTTATGTTGAGTATATAATCGGTTTAGATCTGATATATATTACGACTGTTATATATTGTTTTCTTTCATTAACAACTTATATATGATATATATTACTATTATTATTACTGTTATTGTTTTCAGTACTTTAATGGTTATTGTAGCTCATTGTTTCTGGGACATGCTAGACATGAAGGATATTGAGGTATGGTTATTTTTTCCACAAAAATGACATAATTTTATTGTACTGTAGACAATTATGCCATACTATTTTTTTACATAGTGGAAGTAAAAAGCAGTATGGGATTATTGTTAACCTTCTCGAACTTGTTAATTTTTCTCAATTGAAAACCTAAATGATAACATTGTTCTAGAAATGGGTTTGCTTTTCAATGATTTATGTTTGCTTGTATTGTCCCAATTGACCTTCAGATCCAAAGCACTTTCTTGTTCGCTTTGTAATACCCATTAGAAGATAGAATTTAATTCCTCAAACTCTTAGAATTGAACTCCCCCCCAAGAGACTTCCCCAAGAATTAATCATATTCATTGACATATAATGGGCTACATTAGTGGCTCGGTCCAAGACTGCCCAAAGTGTTTTGTGCACTCTAGCTATTTTTTGCTATGTATATTACATTAACCATTGTTGGTATAATGTCAAAAACTTGTATTCCTTTGAAATGGCCTTGAGGCTAAGCAAATCAAATAATAAGATGACCCAGTCGTTCAACGTAAAGACCTCAATAGTGATACTCAACCCCAAACACAGTTAGGAAATTTCTAGTAGACTCATCACAGTCATGGGAAAACCCTTGATGCTACAATCAGTCACAATCACAATCCAACCATTAACTCAGGTCTATTGCTACTATAGCAGAAGCCTTTACCCTTTCCCTGAGTTGTTGTAGTAGCCTGCTTCTACCCCCTTGGTCACCCTACAGGATGCTAGTATCCCCGCCCTTCTTTCCCTTCAACACTACATCCTTGGGAATATTCCCTAAGCATTTTACAGCCTCGTTCATATTGGTGACAACCCTTTACCCTCCTCTCAGTCTAGTACAATCTCATTTATCACATTGTGTGGCCATACCCATACCTTAGGGATGCCCTTACAGTGGCAACCCTCTTTACTTAAAATCCAACTCTTCTCTCTGTGGGTGATACCTTTGATCCATATACACAAAACAATACAGTTGTTAGAAGGTCACATATTGTTTGACACTACTACATCTGGATTGTTTTGCATATTCACTTATGATTATCCAGTTATAACATACTATTAATTCTAGTTGATTCAGTGTAGAGAACCAGTGAGACTGCATTATTCTATTTGTAATTTTTAACAGACTTACCTAGGTCTTAAACATTATATAAAATCTTAGAAATATATTGGAAGCAAAGAGAATTTCCTTCCAATTTTCTTTTTTTATGTCTATGTTGTACCATATATGTCAACATTTAGTGTTTAGATGTTTTACCAAGATGTTGGTTTGTTTCACTATCTGAAATGTGCAATCTCCATCATCCACATCTGAACATGGTTCCAAGGCTTCTCAAAGTTTCAGGAATAGGTCCAAGGCTGCCCAAAGTTTCAAGGATGGGTCTTTGTGTCTGGTATGTATGTTAACATTAGATATCTATTATCTATGATGTTTGTTCTTCCCTAAAACATTTATAATTTTTTTCCCTTGCAATTATATACATGACTCCAAGGATGCCCAAATTTATAGGGATGGTTCTATGTTGGGTAGTTTAAAATCTATGTTGAAATTGGATATATAATATCTAGGATGCTTGCTATCACCGGTACTTTTATATATGTTTTCGCCAATGCTAGGTGAGTAATTGAAAGAAAGACGGATATCATAAAGAATAAGTATACCAAGGGAGAATATATGTTGGACACCATATACGTTACATAATTTTTGTGTCCAAGGCATCAAATTGAATTAGTGTAAGGTTTTTATGGATAAGTTGTTGCATATGTGCACAAAGTCCCATAATTTTTAAAATTATATTTTGTTTTGTTATCTCTTGGTTGCATTATCCATGTGGAAGTGGCAACCACCCCAACACTAGGAGCCTGCATTTACACACCTTCATAAATGCATTCAATCAATACCCACCTTCAATGCTTTTCAATTTCATTTATACAACATTTAAGCTGCCCTTAAATTCTTATTTCTTCTCGGCGTGGGTTACCCAGGGTCTGTTATCAGTTTCCAATAAACTACCAACAACTTTCACTTAATCCATGCGTAAGTTATAATGCTTTGCATGTATGAGAGTTGCACTTATATTCCCTCCATAAATTGCAAAATAAAAATCGAGAATTGTTCCACATGAATCCATGTAGATGGGTGCATATATCATTTTCAATGTTAATGAGATATCTCGGTTTTAGTTGTTTAAGAAAACTCTGTTGGAAACACAGTATGTTCCATATCCTTTGCCAACATTTTCAATCTACTGGCTTAACTTCTTATCTTGCTCAGTATACACCATGTTAGTGGGATAGACTTGGGCATCTGTATGGATCCCTAACCTTTCCAATTCTAGGGTAAAATAACTAGTCTCAAACAACTCACCAACCTCCATATGTTACCCACCAACATTAAATTTCGAGACTTGTGTGGAGCCTGCATGGACACTTATATAGACCTACATGGAATATCTACACTATGCACACTTTCTAAAGACTAGTGTCTCTCTTATCTAGTGGTGCACCCCTTTTGAAATGTGGTCTCTCTCATCATGATCTCTACTTGACCTACTAGTATTTGGCACCACTCGGGAAACTGCTAGATGCACCAAGTTCCTTATTAGTTGAGTCCATGGGAACACCTTGTGGCTAGACATGGCTTATCCAATTCATGTGCAGGATATCCATGCCTTGATTGGCCTATTGATTAATGGATAGGATGTATTAGATTCCTTTTAGGGTACCAATAAGCACAACAAGTCCAAAATTGAACCCATCATATATTGCCAGTATGGTACCAAGAGAGGAGGATGGGATGCCATCATTACCCTTATAAACAATGACTAGGTTGGAACCCTCTAGTTTAAATGAAATTTATGTGGGAAATGATAAAACTTCTAAGGCCTCCAAATTTTACATCCAATCCCTACATAATATATTTTTATGTCAAGATGTCAATTTTGATCAGGATGCAAGGTCCCCTAAGCCTCAAGGGTCTCCAATAGACATTTAGGAGGTAGAGAAGCTTACTGCCCCAAATATTGATCCATAGATTCCAAATTAATCAGATACAGATAGTCAAATTCTAGCACATGTACATATACTATTTTTTCTTATAGTTCACTCAAAGGAACCAGATAGGTTACATTAAGAATACAAGAGGCACAAGAGCAAGTAGGAGAGCTTGACTCTTTTTTTTGGGTTAGTAATCCTCTTAATAAGTTTCCTAATTATGTTGCATTGATTCCTTTATTGTTTAGAGCATTCCAATTATGAGGACGTAGGAGGTGATTTGAATATTCACTTACATACACCCAGTCTGCAAGTAAATGCATTTAAGTTGTAGAATACATTTACATCAATTCTCCAAATTGGATAAGCATTTGATTTGGAAAAATGTCTGCATCCTGTTGAGGAATGCTAGCAGCCAGTTTGAAAATGCTCGTTTGACTGATAAAATGCCCACAAGCCTCAAACATATGCATGTAGGTCCATACAAATTCCCGCAACAATGCACAAAAAGTTGAAAAATGCCCGAAGGAAGCCATAGAAATAGATGAAGTAAAATGCAGAAAGAATTTAGTTACAATATGATTGCAAAAATCTACATCTGTGAGATATTACTTTTCATCGATTCTGAAGATATATGTGAGACAAATAAAATATCTTGAGATGAAAAAACCAGCAAGGTTTCAGGGGGGGTAATTAGTCTACATATTGATAGGGGGAGCAGTATGGTTAGATAAAGAAAAGCAAATAAAGTGAAGCAGCATTGTGATGTTGCCATTAATGCATGCTTACCTTTTATGGATTTACTAGATGAATGTTGATACATTCATTATGCGGGCATGTCCTTAAATGTCACGGGAATTTCAATGATAAATTTAAACACTCGAAAGCTACAACTAAAGTAAATCTATTATGGGAAGCCTGAACTTATAAAGATATTCTTTAACTATATTGTACGACCACTTGGATGGAGATAAGTTTCCACAATTCCTTGATTTGTTTCAATTGTATGCTTGATCATGGCATCATAGGTGCACTAAAAATTCTCACATCTAGTTAAATATGCCCACATTTAAGTTGCAGAAT
Organism: Pseudotsuga menziesii; assembly: GCA_001517045.1. Lineage (NCBI taxonomy): Eukaryota > Viridiplantae > Streptophyta > Pinopsida > Pinales > Pinaceae > Pseudotsuga > Pseudotsuga menziesii. Next base: position 160,220 of record LPNX010894333.1, read on the forward strand.
CCATTTACATCAATTCTCCAAATTGGATAAGTAGTTGATTTGGAAAAATGTCTGCAGCCTGTTGAGAAATGCCCGCAACCGGTTTGAAAATGCTCGTTGGACTGATAAAATTCCTGCACTACCTTATAAAATTCACACAGGCCTCAAACATATGCACACAAGTCCATACAAATGCCCGCAAAAATGCACAAAAAGTTGAAAAATGCCCGCAAGCAGCCATAGAAATAGATGAAGTAAAATGCAGAAAGAAATTAGCTACAATACGATTGCAGAAATCTACAATTGTGAGATATTACTTTTCATCAATTCTTAAGATATATGTGAGACAAATTAAATATCTTGAGATGAACAGACCAACAAAGTTTCAGGGGAAGCAATTAGTCTACATATTGATAGGGGGATCAGTATGGTTAGATAAAGAAAAGCAAATAGTGAAGCATCATTGTGATGTTGCCATTGTTGCATGCTTACCTTTTATGAATTTACTAGATGATTGTTGATATATTCATTATGCAAGCATGTCCTTACATGTCATGGGAATTTCAATGATAAAGTTAAAAACTCGACGGGTACATCTAAAGTAAAGTTGTTATGGGAATCCTGAGCTTATAAAGATATTCTTCAACTATATTGTATGACCACTTGGATGGAGATGAATTTCCATAAGTCCTTGATTTTTTGCAATTGTATTCTTGATCATGGCATCATAGGTGCACTAAAAATTCCTGCAGCTGGTTAAATATGCCCACATTTAAGTTGCAGAATACATTTACATCAATTCTCCAAATTGGATAAGCAGTTGATTTGGAAAAATGTACGCAACCTGTTGAGAAATTCCCGCAGACAGTTTGAAAATTCCCGTTGGACTGATAAAATTCCCACACTACCTTATAAAATTCCTACATGCCTCAAACATATGCACGCAGCTCCATACAAATTCTCGCAAAAATGCACAAAAAGTTGAAAAAATCCTGCAGGAAGCCATAGAAATAGATGAAGTAAAATGCATAAAGAAATTAGCTACAATATGATTGCAGAAATCAACATTTGTGAGATATTACTTTTCATTGATTCTGAAGATATGTGTGAGACAAATTAAATATCTTGAGATGAACATACCAGCAAGGTTTCAGGGGGAGTAATTAGTCTACATATTGATAGGGGTAGCAATATGGTTAGATAAAGAAAATCTAATAAAGTGAAGCAGCATTGTGATGTTGTCATTAATGCATGCTTACCTTTATGAATTTACTAGATGACTGTTGATACATTCATTGTGCGGGAATGTCCTTACATGTCACGAGAATATAGTCTTCATGTGTGGGTGCTTTCATAATTATGTGGGCATGTCCTTACATGTCACAGGCATTTCAATGATCTATTGGCATTTCAACACCTCCTGCGGGCATCTTTCCACCTCCATTTCAGGCATTTTGGGGTTCAGCGGGCATTTATCTATTACCATGTGGGCATGTTTAACTAGTTGCGGGCAATTTATCTTACTCTTGCATGCATAATGCAATACTTGCAGGCATTATGTCCATTAAGTGCGACCTTTAAATGTCTTCAAAAGCTTTCACTAGCTCAGAGTTATACATGGAAGCAGGGTTGATAGGGGTAGCAACATGGTTAGATAAAGAAAAGGAAATAAAGTGAAGCAGCATTGTGATGTTGTCATCGATGCATGTTTACCTTTTATGAATTTACTAGATGACTATTAATACATTCATTATGCAGGCATGTCCTTACATGTCACGGGAATTTCAATGATCTGCTAGCATTTCAACACCTCCTACGTGCATCTTTCCACCTCTATTTCAGGCATTTTGGGGTTCAGCAGGCATTTATCTATTACCATGTGGGCATGTTTAACTAGTTGCACGAATTTTATCTTAGTATTGCATGCATAATGCAATAGTTGTGGGCATTATGTCCATTAAGTGCGGGCTTTAAATATCTTCAAAAGCTTTCACTGGCTCGGAGTTATACCTGGAAGCAGGGTTGATAGGGGTAGCAATATGGTTAGATAAAGAAAAGGAAATAAAGTGAAGCAACATTGTGATGTTGTCATTGATGCATGCTTACCTTTTATGAATTTACTAGATGATTGTTGATACATTCATTATGCGGGCATGTCCTTACATGTCACGGGCATATAGTCTTCATGTGTGGGTGCTTGCATACTTATGCAAGCATGTCCTTACATGTCACGAGCATTTCAATGATCTGCTAGCATTTCAACACCTCCTGCGGGCATATTTCCAACTCTATTTCAGGAATTTTGGGGTTCAGGGTGTATTTATCTATTATCCTGTGGGCATGTTTAACTAGTTGAAGGCATTTTATCTTAGTCTTGCATGCATAATGCAATACTTGCGGGCATTATCTCCATTAAGTGTGGGTTTTAAATGTCTTCAAAATATTTCATTAGCTCAAAGTTATACCTGGAAGCAGGGTTGATAGGAAGTAGGTGAATTATTTTTTGTATAAAACCATCCATCCTAATGAATCAGTAGAGGGAAGATAGGAGAAAACCCTGACTGTATCTATCAATAAAACCCTGACTGCAATTTATGGAGGGCAGATAGGAGCAACTCTCATACATGCAAAGAATTATATATTCTGCTAGAAAAAGAGTTAATGGATTAAATGAAAGTAGTTGACTTAATGAAGACATCTCTGTGGGAAAAATATATACTTATACTGGATCTACTACTAGTTTTTAACCACCTGGTCCTGAAGCTGCCTTAGCCTATGCTTTTCCTAATGCCTTAGTGACCTTCACCTTTGCTTATGGGTCTCGATCTCAATCTATCAATGTCCCTTTGCATAGCTTTTGTATATGGAGGGGGTGGACAACATTGAGCATAGAAAACCCCCAAAGCTGGGAGAGATCAAAATTGGGCTGAAGCTCGACGCCTAGCCAATAAAAGGTAGCCTATAGGAAGAACCCGTCCTGTAAAAATTGAGTCAAACAAGAAATTGATTTGTGTCTGGTGCAACTTAAGGGGTTTGCCACGCTCACAAGCTAGCTTTCTAGTTGTGTCAAGGAAGGGGTTCGTTGAATGAACAAGAGTAGATTCCTCTCAGTAGTAGGATTCTCAACCAAATCTCCCCGCTTTTAGTTAGCGCCTCTACCTCCTCTATGCGCGTCCTATAGCTGTCTTCCTAGTTGTGTCAAGGAAGGGGTTCAAGCGATATATAAATTTGTAGTGTCCAAATATATTGATGTCCCTTTGGTCACTTTTGGTATTTGTGATATCTATAGGCCTTCATACCCTCTCTGTATGCGGGGACTCCCAATTTATCATTAAATGGGAAAACTCAGTGGCATGTCGAGATGTTGTGGACCTAGAACATTGGTGTGATCGCATCACTGAGGTAAAAGCTTATTTCCTCTCCATAAACTTTCAGCACATTTATGAGGAGCACAATATGAGTACTGATGTTTTATCCAAGGAATCACTTTCTCTTGAGATGGGAAAACTCTCCTATATTGAGATGTTGAATGGAGAGTCTATTGGGAGAGATACCATCTTGTTATTTTAAGTTATATTATTCAACATACTTTCTATGGCTTACTCATCTTTCTTTCGGGGGGATTTTCACTCTACCCCCTAGGTGCTTCCTTGGATAAGTCCTCAGGGCTCTTTATGTGCTTCTTTGGACTTGTGTGGAATGTATTTTTGGTGCTGGATTGAGGCTTGCTTTTGTACACCCTTTGATGATGGGTTGTAGGATACTTTTTTGACATGGACTGGGTACTTTGTATTGACAGAAGTATAAGATATAAGATATTTTTGAAATTATTAAAACCAATTGAAAATGTAGTTTTGCAGTTATAGAAAGTGTTTGTTGGTTTTACCAGTTGGGCTTCCATGATCAATTTTGTTCTCTGTATCTTGTTGATTCTATTTGTTATTTATTATTTTAAAAGTGGATAAAATTGTGAAAAAGATAACAATATTGATTCATGCCCCCCCCTCCTTTCAGTATTGTCCAATATTGTAGCATTTAAATGATTATGGTTATTAATGTTTTTGTTTTCATTACTTTAATGATTATTAATGAATCTCTCCGTTTGATAGTAATGTGTTGATTAAAACAATTAATATACCTATTTTTGTCCTTTTTATAATTTATATGTGAAATGTTTGTTCACTTTGTTGCATAGCTTATTTTTTAATATGTGTGATATCTTTCGAGGATTATGGTTATCCTCAAGGGCCTGGCCACCCCTTGATGAGTTAACCTGAGGAAGATGAGATGACCACATGAGTTTCCTTATCCAGTGACAATGATTATGAGCTTCCACTCTTTGCATGAGACACATGAGACGTATGACCACATACAGTTGAGAAGGTCGGGTAACCTACCCTCACATTGACTTGATGTCCAAACTGTCATGTCCTTTTTTCCATGTCATCAACCTTTATATTCCTTTTTGCAATGTCATCATCCTTTGTCATCAACATCCTTTTTCCTTTACTGTTGTACATGTCATGGGAAGCCTGAGCTTATAAAGTAGTTCACATAAATTTATTTCAGAAAATACATACAAAGTAGCTTCCTTAGAGTGGTTAATGTTGACAATGATGTTAAAACATAGAAAAAGCAAGGCAAAATGGTCATGGGTCCATAGTATAGAATTATTAAGGCAAAATGTTCATGGGTCCTTCCTTATTTCACATATGTGTAATTTCCCTTGTACTAATTCCCTAATCAATTCCCTATATACATGTGTAAAAGTAATGTGAAATAATTTAGAAGTTGCTTCTTTGAGATGAGTAGCCATGGCCCACAGAGACATACTTTCCCCCTTCATGTTTTGATTTCGAAAGTACTTTCCAATGATCTAGGTGAAACCTAACCTTGTCCTATTTTATGTGCTACAAGCAGTCAAAACACAACCTCTAAAGTTTATTGTGTATCCCTTTGGGACAATGAGAATGTAATAACTAGTAAACATGAATTTCTTTGAGAACATCATTAACAATAGTCATTCTGCTTCCACATGATATCCACATGTGATACTAGAAATGTATTCAATGTTCAATCCTTCCTATCATCTAGCCTCGATCCTTGATGCCATATCCAAGGGGTTTGAGAACAAATCTAAGGTACTTCAATCCATCATGAAGTTCAGCCCTATGAAAAAGTGAAGATTTGTAGTGCACCTATGATGCCATGATCAAGCATACAATTGAAACAAATCAAGGACTTATGGAAATTCATCTCCATACAAGTGGTCGTACAATATAGTTGAAGAATATCTTTATAAGCTCAGGCTTCCCATAACATATTTACTTTAGTTGTACCTGTCGAGTGTTTAACTTTATCATTGAAATTCCCATGACATGTAAGGACATGCCCACATAATGAATGTATCAACAGTCATCTAGTAGATTCATAAAAGGTAAGCATGCATCAATGAAAACATCACAATGTTGCTTCACTTTATTTGTTTTTCTTTATCTAAATATAATGATCCCCCTATCAATATGTAGACTAATTGCTCCCCCTAAAACCTTGATGGTCTATTCATCTCAAGATATTTAAATTGTCTCACATATACCTTCATAATCGATGAAAAGTAATATCTCACAAATGTAGATTTCTACAAACATATTGTAGCTAATTTCTTTCTGCATTTTACTTCATCTATTGCTATGGATGCCTGCAGGCATTTTTCAACCTTTTGTGCATTTTTGTGGGCATTTGTTTGGACCTACGTGCATATGTTTGAGGCATGTGGGCATTTTATAAGGTAGTGCAGGCATTTTCAAACTACTTGCAAGGCATTTATCAATAGGTTGTGGACATTTTTCTAAATCAACTACTTATCCAATTTGGAGAATTGATGTAAATGTATTCTGCAACTTAAATGTGGGCACATTCAACTAGCTGCAGGCATTTTTACTCTATTTCCCTATGGGCATTTTTATTTCTCTATTGCCCTATGGGAATTTTTACTCTCAAGTGTGGGCATATTTGAGGCTTGCCTGGCATTTGTCTCCTCCACTTGCAGACATATTGGGGACACTACGTGAATTTTAATGACATCTCCTTCACTCATGCGGGAATTTTTCTTCTGCCAGCGTGCATTTTTTTTAAGCTTTCCCACAAGTATTGCATTATCCATGCAATACTAAGATAAAATGCCCACAACTATTTATTCAACCTTTCGTGCATTTTTTCGGGCATTTTCCTTCCATATGCGGGCATTCTTTACATCATCTGGGAGGATGAGCCAAAAAATGTTTTGAATACTTGTTATGTACTTTGCAAGACCTGTCCACATCAACTGCTTTCTGCATTATTGCACCCTTGTGTTCACCTTAAGAGCCCTCGTTAGGTTCCATCCACCATATCGCTACTTTATATGACTTTTTTTGGAGTACTTTGCTGTCGTTTTTTATTGCGAGTTGATCGTACTACTATGTTGCTACTGTTTTTTGTTTGTGGGGGTTGGATGATCTATTTTACGATATTTCCCAGTTCTGGGTTCTCTCCTTTCATAGGTATGTTGGTCTACTTGAGTCTCATGCAAGTAACCTAACGCTAAGAGGTTGAAGTCTGTTTAGAAGCATTTTTTCTTAGGATAAGGGAGCTCTGCCCCAACATCTTATGTTGAGTTTATAATTGGTTCATATATGTTATATCATGCTACTGTTATATACTGTTGTCTTTCATTAACAACTTAGATCTGATATAGATCGCTACCGTTATTTTTTTAAGTACTTTAATGGTTATTGTAACTCATTGTTTTTGGGACATGCTGGACATGAAGGATATTGAGGTATGGTTTTTCTATGCTGGACATGCTTGTCTCATTGTTTTGGCTTTGATTTTGAATATTTGAGAAAAATAATTATAAAATACAAATGAGATGAATCTATGTGAGAGTTTGCATATTTTCTCAAAATGAGTTTAAATGTGCATTAAACATTTTTATGTATCTTGTGTCTTTAGAGTGGCGCCTTGTGCAGTCCAGTGAAGGGAAAGACAAAGGAGGTCCTACTCCTAGTATAGGACTAGGATGGGATGTTAATGATGGTGGATTTTGCTCGAGGTAACTTGATTTTGAATTTTCTACTTATTTAGCTAAACATGAACAAGTTGGCTTGGAGTAGCAGTGTGTGAAAGTTCTGGGCACATTGGGAGCATTTTTTAGCAACAAAAAACAGTAAAACACCTTGTGAAAGAGAAAATTTCAATTTTTGTTATAGAGAACCTAAATCAATTACTCTTGTGATTTTCCTTCCTCCATTTTATGAATTTTGTTCTTCCATTATGGTTAAAAAACTATTTCTCTCAAAATAAATATTTGTGTATCTGTTTTTGTTCCATGCATATATAGTTTCATGCTACCAATATGGTCTCCATAGTTTTTCATTGAAGCTGCCCTTCTTATGCCACTTCCATGGAAGGATGGGTTGTGACTTGTTTCCTTTTGGTAGTGGCTTGGATTTGGATCATATTTAGTTAGATTTTGTCTCTTGATAGTTATGGACTAAGGACTCAACCATCTAAACAAAAACTTCAACAACTTGCTAGACACCAATGCACCATACATACTATCCTTTCACATTACACCTTTATGATGCCATTACCTATCCCAGATTGCTATATACTTCCCATATCTATAGGTCAATCCTTATTCCGTCCAACTCAGCCAAACTTGAGGGTCCAATAGATTATGTCGTGCACAAGTCCTTGTAAAAGGATATTTCCACAAGACATCATCCAAGCTGTGTTTGGTGTACATCCTGTTACTACCTATATCGCATGGGTGTCCACCAAGGAGTTCTGAAGCTTTCTGGGCATAAAAGAAACCTGTAGCAGCATTATAGGCATTAATTTCTCAAATTTCAGCAGCCCTATGTGTGTGAAATAGCAACAACAAGTATAATCCATCAAGTATGGGAAAACCTGGGTTTGAAAGCAACCTGAATTATCCATGATTTTGTATCTAATCGAAAATCAAGAGCATCATTTTTAAATCTTGGTTAATTTCAGCAATAGTAGGCCTAATTCATAATTCTGGGTTGAATTTGAGGATTAATTTCCAATTCTAAGCACCCATGGAACAGTGTGTGAAAATTTTGGGCACATTGGGAGAATTTATGAGCAGCAACAAACATTAAAACACCTTGAATCAACAATAAAACATAGGCATATCCCAATATAGGCAACTAAGGAAGCCTATGTTAACTTATTGTACATAAAAGAGCAGCCATAAATCCATAGATCAAAGAGATCCTGTGTTTAAAGCAACATTGAAAAGTTTTATATATATAAAAAGTATTCTCTGAAGAAGTTTTATGTTTTGGCATCCCATAAGGTGATTTTGTGAGGGTCGATTCATACCTTGGAGCATATTGTTTATTCCTTTTATGTCATCCAATGGAGATGCTACCATTAGGAGACATTCTAAATCTAGCCCATTAATGAAAAACTGAGTGTTCAAACTTAATTTATTCACTGTTGAGCATGATAATGGCATTTCTTCTAGGATGGGAATGGTTCAAACTTCATATTCCGAGGTAGCATAACATAGAGCTGGTATAACTTGCTAATGTCAAATGCAAGTCATACTCGGAAGGTTTTGCTACTATGGAACATACGATGCACTTTTTTTTTGCTACAACCCACTAGGATTCCCATAGACATGCCCTTTACACTTAACAAGGGAACTTACATAATGTTGACAATTAAAAGGATGCATTTCAGCAAAGCTGAATTTGCCAAGTAGACTCTACCAATTAACGAAAATGGTAAAGGTAACAAATTAGAACTAAGCAATCTTTCCTATAGTTGTATTGGCTATACTCTCACACAATATCTTGGGAAATGTGGCTCTGCTTTTAGCTCATTGTAGAGAAAGAGTTCCCTTATATTGCCTAGATTTAGCTTTCTTGCTAAGAGTGATTTGATTTTCCACTTGAGTCAAAGGCTAACTATTTTCTGAGCCATATCCTATTTGTATAGTCAATAATGTTGCAATGTTTGTACCTGTAATAATTTTTGGTGTGAGTGTGTGTTTGACTATGTAAGTGTGACCAAGACTTCTTTAGTGAGCACTTAATTTTGAAAATGGTTTTTGACACTAAAAAGGTACAATTTCAACATCCAATGGTGTATCCAAGGCCAAAACTATAAATGAGGAAGTGACATCGTAGAAATGTCAATCATTTATTTATTACTTTGAATAACTAAAAGTAGCACTGCTAGTCTGATTCTTGGAAACAACTAAAACTGCACAGATAGACACAATTGCAAAATTCTAGAAGTAGCAAGTGCAGACCTTTCAAACCATGGTAATAACATGGGCACATAGTAAACATGGAGTTAGGTTTGAGTACTGAGCCTCACTTGCTCAAAATCAAGTTTCAAAATGAAAAGTAAGACCAAGATATCCAGCATGTTTACTACAGACAACAAATATGGGACCATCCCATGTGTATGTAGTTGGAGAGTAAATTTTAAATTATATTCATTGTATTTATCCTTCTATAACCGACATCATTGCATGGCTTTGTTTTTAATCTTCTTGCCACATTGTGAATTGTGATAAGTATATATGTTATCCTATACAATTTTGAGGAGGACATTTAGTATGTAATACACGTTGCCTACCAACATCATTGTAAGAGCTAGAGGTATGCCTAGATTTGAAGTAGAGTAATGCATGCATTTTTTTTAACTCAAACGAATAATTTTTATTTTTTATGAAGGATTATAGGTCTGATTTAGCAAAAGCCAATCAATCAATTACACAAAGAGCAATAGAAGAACTTCGAGAAGATTAAGGATTGTACAAATTCTTACAAAATGAAAATGTATCTCCTAGATAGAGATATCACAACTTATTGAATCTTAGTTAAGGAATTGGATGAAATTTGTTGGGTTCTCCATTGATGTCGAGGTTGCCTTGTGACAACAGGCAAGATTTATTTTCCATAACATCTGTATTTTTATTTAGCTCACGTGGAATATGGAAGGATGCAACCCTTTCAAACTCTTTCAATAAATTTTGGATTCTCTGCAAAGATTTATTCAAAGCAGAATTATTAAAATGATCTTCTAAATTTAATGCTTTGTTCAACAGCTCTGAATCTCCAAAAAATTGAATTGACTTATATTCGTTCTCCTTTGCAATATGGGATGCCTTAAGGAGACTATAACTTTCATCCTGATTATTCGAGTTGATTCCAAGTCCCCAAGTAAAACTGGATTCGATCAATATGTCTAGAGATATAATTTAACCCCTAGCTCCTGAGATCCCAGGATTCCCCTTAGATGCACCATCAAAGAATATAGTTGTTGAAGAGGAGCTCATCCACCATTTATTAAATGCTACAGCATTGTAACGCACACGCCAGGAGGGGGAACATGATGGTTTAATGCAGACCGACCTTCTCAATCCCAATGGATAGGATGCCATGATTGCCATCCATGCTAAAATATCTGAAGACAGGGATGAAGGGGAAGCCAAATTACAAGCTGACTCAGAAATGAGAAATTTTATTTTATTTTCCACGATCAAGGGAGTCGTAGGCAAGTTATTAAAAATCCAATCGTTTCTAGCCAGCCACAGTTTCCACCAAATGTATTTTGGAAACGTTTTCCAAGGTTTGGTCTAATCAACATCTTTTACTCTTGTTTCTGGACTTCGTTCTTTCTAGGATATAAAGAGAGGGACGACCACAATATGGATAGGGATAGATACATTCAAACCATTAAGGACCAACTCCCACACCGATTGAGTGAAGACAGTCTATGAAAATGTGGTATGACGTTTCACAGTCAGAGTTACAAAAACAACACCTAAACGGCCCAAGGAATCCGCGTTTGATCAAATTTTCACCTGTCAGTACCTTTTTATGCATGAGAAGCCATGTGAAAAAGTTCACCTTGGGAAGGCTATAAGAAGACCAAGTTGTTTTCCAATTCGCAAGGGATAGACTAGAGGCATGAGGAGTTTGTAATTTGGATAAGCCTTGAGCAACTGAATAAGTTCTAGTTTGGCCCCAACCCCATTTATCTTTATAAGAGAAATGGACTGGAGAAAGACCTAAGACAGATGAAAGCCTACAGTTTTTTTTTGGAGATAAGATAGTTTGGAATCTCAAGGAAGGACCAATCTGTCCAATTCCCAACGTTGTCCCAAGCACAAATATCATCCAATCGAAGAAGGCCTTTATTGGTTAACCAATCCTTGTTCTCTTCTAATGAGATGACAGAGGAAAGAGGAGAATTTACTAAAATATTGTCATCCCATAGAAGGATCATCTTCCCATTGCCAGGGATTCTATAGAGTTGATGATTAAAAATATTGATTCCTTTTCTGCATAAATTCTAGATTGATGTGCTTATGGGGGTACTTGAAGTTTTTAAATTTCTCAGAGTACCACCCTTTAGGTATTTCATCCAAAATGTCTTACTAACTGGATTTTTTTATCTGCATATAGCTGCCAAATGAGTTTACCTGCCAACGCCAGATTTTCCAGTCCAGGGTCACGAATTTCCAATCCACCTCCCGTAATTGGTCTTTTGAGAATATCCCAACTTACCAGATGCATCTTATTATGGTTTCCTTTAGTGTCATTCCAAAGAAAGTCTCGTGAGAGTTTGGAAATATGATACATGATAGACTTAGGGGAAAGCAACAAAGAGGATTGAAAGATGGGAAGAGATGAAAGGACAACCTTTATCAAAATCAATTTTACATCCATAGTTAACCATTGTCCACCCCAAGAAGCAATTTTGGATTTTATCTTAGCTATAACTTCGAACCAAAGTGAAGGATGGCTTGATACAAGGGTTAGAGGCAATCCCAAGTATTTAATCTTCTCCCACTTATCAAAACCAAGGAAACCCAAGGTATGTTCTATTTGAAGTATTGCCGAATGATCTACATTCCAACCATAAACAACACTTTTATTATTGTTAATAAAAGATCCTGAAATTAAGTAGAAATTTTGAAGAATTTCATTAAAGGCTCGAGCAATCTTTATAGAGGCCCCTCCTAGAAGGAGAGAATCATCTGCAAAGAGGGCATGGTTTATAAGATCCACTCCCCTTGCAATCTTGATGCCTGGAATATAACCTGCTTCCTTTTCGATTGTAAGTTTTCTGCTAAGAGTTTATTCCATCAAGATATAGAGAAAAGGTGATAGAGGACATCCTTGGCGGAGTCCTCTTGAATCTTGGAAAAAGTCTGAAGGTCTACCATTGACTAGAGGCACAATCCATGGCCTATCTATACAAGCTTTTATCAAGTTAACAAACTCAATGCTAAAACCAAAAGAGAGAAGGACTTGATAGATAAAGGTAAGCTTTACTCGATCAAAGGAATTTTTCATATCCAGCTTGATTAACATTCCTTTCTCCTTCCTTTGGAAACTGGACTGAAGGGCTTCTTGGACTTGAATTACATTGTCAACTAAATGCCTACCTTTTACAGAACCCCCCTAAAGAGGAGAGATCAACTTTCCTAACAAAATCTTGAGTCGATTAGCTAGAATTTTAGTAAGGATCTTGTAGGAGGCATTACAAAGCGAGATAGGTCGAAACCCGTCAAAAGTTGTAGGATTAACTTCCTTTGGGATTAAAGCCAAAAATGTAGAATTAGTACACCCTCCCACTTTAGGTTTTTTTTGAAAGGTTGTCACGATGCAAATTAGGTTTATTTTTATAATTTTCCAGTAGACTCTATAAAAATGGAAAGAAACCCATCCGACCCAGAGCTTTATCCAGCTCCATTTCCCATATGACATCCAAAATTTCTTTTTCAAAGAAGGCCTTCATTATACCAACATTACCCTCTAAACTGACAATAGAAGGAACATTAGCCAAAAAATCAGTAGTCACTTCACCATCATAGATTCCATCCTCCTGAAACAAATGTTGAAAGTGACTACTTGCAGCTTGTTTTAATTGTTTATGACCTTTAATAATTTCCCCTCACCTGTGGAGATTTCTGAAATATGATTTCGAGAAAGTCTAGCTCTGCATTGACGATGGAAGAAGGTTGTATTTTTATCTCCTTGTTGGTGAAAATATATGCTATACAATTCAACACTTAATTGTCAACCCGGGAAGGTAGCTTGTGAGATGCAAACACTATATGTGCAGAAATAAAGGCTTAAACTACCCTAGCCTAGTTGCAATAAAAGAAACTACTATTCTAGGAAAGCAATGGCTGGCCTAAAAACAACTAACTAACGGAAGAAAAAACCCACTTTAAGCAAACTATGAATCTATTATATGAATTGGAGATCTATTCTATTTTTGCAGAATGAAAGATCTATCTAAGAATTTAATCGCAGCTAACTACTAAGGATCTAAAGTATGTAACTTGTAAACTAATTACTTTGAATCAGAAAACTATGTTATTTCTATGCAAGCAAACTAACTAATTTAATATGATTAATTAACTACGAATTCACACGAGCAAAGCAAAAAAACACTATTCTAAAGACTAAGCGTAAATAAATGCGTTGCAAAACAGTAAACTAATCAAAGCAAACTAAACTTGGAGTTCAAGCAGACCTAAGTAAACCTAAGCATATTCAAATGGATGGAAATGAACTTGGTTTGTAAACAAAACAGAAACAGAATATTTGTTAATCTACCTCAAAAGGAAATGAAACTATGAAATAAATCATTCTAGGCAATTACGAGAAAGCGATATAATTAAACTATTCTTAAAAAATCAAGTCTACACTGGATTAAAGATGGAATCAATAGTAACAAACTATGAAAACAAAGTTAAGATGTTGACTGCAAATTAAAGTACAAGATGGAAGATGAAAGCTAAAGGTAGGCTAAAGAGATGAAAAGAACTAAAAATGAACATGAATTTTAAACAAAACTTTATGTAATTCAAAACAAGGTTCTAACTACATATGCAGGTACTGGCCAGCTACAGGAAATAATACAATTCGAAAACCTAAGAAATTAGACTCTAATTAAGCATAGAAACACAACATAAAATATTAAAGTCTGGATGGCAGTCTGAAAGACAGTCCGAATGACAGAAAACGATATAAACTAAGGAAACGAGCAGACTAAATGATCTTGATGCCAGCTGGTTGATGCATATGACCCTACAGTGCAAGAAAAGCAGTAAATAGACTATTAAAAAGATGAAATAACAAAAAACCATCTATCCTAATCATTATCTAAGGAAACGAACTATGTCTATTGCATGAAAAGACAAGGCTGGAATGTAAATGGAACTAACCTACAGCTACAAGAAAAATTAATAGAACTAATTCTAACTATGAATTAAATTTGAAACATTAACTAGTTAACTTTATCTAGTTGCAAAAATAAATACTGCAAGCAAGGCTAAGAATAGCTATGCATGACTAGTCGTTCTAGATTATGGAAATGCAATATTCATGAGAATACAAAAAAAATCTTAAAATCTAATTCCTATTGCAAATTAACCAAGTGAAGTAGACAATGCAATTATTTCTACTTGATGAAAGCTACAGCAATGAATATTAGTTCTTGGATCCAAGGTGCGTGAAATAAAAATGAATCTAAATGTATGAGCAATAAACTAAATTTAAACCCTATCCTATACTACAAGCATTAATGCTACTATGCAAAACAAACTAAAACACTACTGCACAAAATGAATTGAAATGCTATCTACGAAATATAATAAACACCATCGATGAAATATACTTAAACAGAGATCTCTTTCTATCTATTGACAGCGATCTCAAATGACATAAAATGCATGAAGCAAAAAGCAAAAACGTTTACATTTATATAGCAACGCATGAATTAATATTATGATGTTTGATTTGAAACACAAAACGTTCATACAAGAATGAAAACAGAGAAGGAAAACATTTATACAAAAAACAAAAATAGAGGAGCACAATACTTAGCTTAAACGATGGAAGTAAAATAAAATACACAAAACCGACTATTTCTGAGGGGACCTTTCAGGAGCAGAGGTTGCAAACCTACGAGCTAACCAATCACTAGTGCATAAAAACGAGTTTAATCCAGGAACGGAGTAGAACTTCCATTATAAAAACACAGAGCAAAAATTACACACTTCCTCGTCCCTACGGGGCTCTATTTATACATAAAAACCATTAGGGAGTGGATAGAACCGAATCCCCAAGTTCATGAGCTGTTAAAACTAATTTCTAATTTTAGAAAATGGCCAACCACGTTTTCTGGAAACATTGGTTTCGGAGAACCATGAACTGCTCCCAAATGGCTTTGAATTTTGGCAAAATTCTACCATGTTGCCTAACTAGGCCTATTCTGCACAAAACCCATGTGCCGAAATTTTCAATTTCGCCTTCGTTTGCCCACAAATCTAGCCCAACTTTTTGTTGTTTGTTAAAACATATTTTTGACATAAATCCGAATGGACATTCGAATGAGCAGTAACGGAAATAAATCCGGTTTCTGAGCAGAATTTCTACTAGGTTGTTTGTCAAACTGATTCCCGAGTGCTAGGTTTAAATAATGACTGGTTTCTATTGGTTGCATCATGTGATCCTCATCCTTTTCATCCTCACGCTGCATGCGTTGGTTCTTATGACCTGCACATAACAAAAAACCATTTCATTATTATTAAAGCCAACGGCATGGATAAATGTTTTGAACAAACTAACAAGCCAACCATTCCATCCAAAAGAGTTTTCTTATTATATTAATAACCTTAAAGGAGTAAGTGGCATATAAAATAGTTTTTATCTCAACATAATATCCTCCATAGAAAAAGCCACGTAATATTTGATTTGGTTAATGGATGTCTTTTATGTTTATATGAGTATGTGTTTTATTTTTAATTTGAAACATATGAGTGTGTTAAAAAATATTTTATTTATGAGTGATTTAAAGTTCAAATAATTTTAATATTTTATTCTTAATATTTTATTTTCTTCTTTGTTTAAATTTAAACCAATACTTAAAACTCATCATCACTTTATGGTTTCAATTTGTATATACAGGATCAACAGGAACCGGAAGAAAAAGATAGATGAGTTTTTCGAAAGAGTAATCCAAACCAGTAAATCAGTGCAATCAAACCCAGTGCAGGACTTGGGACCGGAAGGAGGGCTGAATGAAAGGTCGAAAGTTTATCATTTGCACAATATTGCATTTAATACATTTAAAAATAACATATCAGGCTCACTTTACATTTACGAGATTTAATTAATAAAACAAAGTAAAACATAGCCTTATTGAACATAAATGTATTAAATTATGGTAGATAGGATGGGAAATTAGTATAAATAAGATCATTATGAAAGACAATCCCAGAGCCCAACACTCTCACATGCAACCAAAGACTACAAGACTTCAGCCAAAGGTATTCTTCATCCTGTCGGAAAGAGTGAGAGGTTTTAATTTGTGCTGACTGTTCAAGATCTAGCTGAGCTTTGGTAATTTCACTTTCCTCCATTCCTAACTAGATCTCTAATAACTCTAGCACTTTCTCTTGCCTACTGCTCGTCGGAGTATTGAGAGGTTTTTTTGCCCAATTTTTCAATGCATATTTTGTGTTCTTAAGTTTTTTCTCCCAAAAAAAGCTGGGGGATCCTTCTACATACTGATTCCATGCTTGTGACATTGTTTCCCAGAAACCGTCTCTCTCAATCCAGAGAGGACTGAAGCAGAACGGAATTGGGCCAAGATCTTCCTCTTTTTCAAACATCAGAGAAATAGGATGATGATATGAAGTTAGTTTAGGCAGATTTTTTGTTGAGATTATGAATTTCCCATCCATCAAGGAACTTTGGACCAGAAACTTGTCAAGATGAGCAGTGATATTGGCAACCCCTACTCTGTTATTGGACCAAGTGAAACAACCTTTCTTAGGTTTGAAATCAATAAGTCCGCTAGCTTGGATCAAAGCCTCTACTATATCTTGAAAATGATCCTTACCACGAGCTCCACCTTTTTTCTCCTTTGGGACTAAAGTTATATTGAGATCCCCTTCCACTATAGTATTTATAGGAGAATAGATTTCTAAGAAATCTGATAGTGATTTCCAGCACTCTTTTTTTTCATTAAAATTAAATGGGACATAAAGATTGAAAACAACCATGGAGATCTTACTTGAAATAGGATGGAGTTCTATAAAAATCCAGTGTTGGGTAACAAACGAGCTTTTCAAATGAAAATTTTCCTCACACCAAAGTGTTGCAAGGCCCCCAAAAGTACTTCTCGTGCAGACGGCCTTGCTAGCATTCATTTTCCACTTTGTTTTACTTAAGATTAGAAGATATTCCTCTTCTATATTTGTCTCTTGAAGCAAGAGAAGATCAATAGAATCCATTCTCATTAAATCTTTGACTACTTCTGCTTTGTTTGGATTCCCCAATCCCCTGCAATTCCAAGAAACGATCAGCATTATTTACCCGAGAGAGAGGGAGTTATTACTCCCTTTGGGGGTCTAGACCTCTTGCTTTTTCCAAGTAACATTTCAATTGTGGACTGGCTGCCCTACATCTTTAATCTCTCCACCTCTTCTTCTCTAGCCTCCTTTCAAGACTTCCTGCCTGCCTTTTTTGAGATTATTTGTATAGAATCTTCTTCAGAAGTGCCATAACTATCAATCTGTTTCTTCTTTATTATTTCTGCATAAGAAAGAAAAGGTTTGGCTCCATTTGGAGAAGGATGGTTTTGCTGCAAGGTTGCACCTACACTATGTAGTTTTGAATTAGTTGTTCCATATTTTTCCAATGGTTCAGTGTTTACTTCAACTTCATCATCCTGCTCTACTAAGCATTGCAATTCACCCTCTTCAAGAACATGAATGTCTTCAGAATAACGTAAAACAACAAAATGATTAGATGAAGCATTGGGGTTTTCTACAGCCTGAGTTTTAGGAAGGTTCTTCCCATCAGCAATGGCTCCATTCCTAGTCTTTCCTTATTTTCCTTTCTTTCTATTGTCCTGGTTGGAAATATATGATTTCTGAACTTGAGTCCATCGAACAGCCTTCTCTTTTTCAAGATCTTCTAATCTTTTCTTGCAATTTCAGGCAAAATGACCATAACCATGGCAGTAACGACACTTGAATCGAAGTTGTTCGTAATCTAGCTTCTGGATGTGAGACCATTCAACTACTGTAAAATTGATCGACTATGGCAACCCTATCTCCAAATCAAATTCGACGCATATTCTTACGCACAAATATTGATATTTCCTTTCTGCCCTATTGATGTATTTTCCTAGCTTGTTCCCAATGGTTTTCAGGGATTCTGAGTTCCAGCAGTGTAAATGTAAGTGAGGAAGTCTTACCCAAACAAGAACAGTAGGCGAAACATCTTGGGTAGGATCAAAATCTAGAGTCCACTTATTTAAATAAAGCCCCTGAGGTCCAATGAAGTATGGACCATTTCAAAAAATAAGATCATGATCCTGTTGCAGCTGCAACTATTTTCCCCGAAAAAAATTATTTTTAGGGCCCGCCCTTATTCTTTTAGTGTTTAGACGGTTTAAGGATTGGCACAATTTTACCAAAGTTTGCCCATGGCTTATTGTTTTGAAAGTTTTGATTTTTTTTCTATTTGTATCGGATGCCTAGTCGACTAGCTTTCTGATGCATCGGATGCATAGTTGAGTACCGTTCTGGTACGTCGATTGGGAGCCTTCCAAATTTTGATCTGATGTATCGGAAGTCGTTTCGTCTATGGACTCGAAGATAGTCTGCCAATTTTTCGAAAGTCTAGTATGAAGCATCTTCGATGAGTCGGATCTTTGTTTGATTATCTTTCTCCGATATTCGATTGAGTCGGTGATATCGCCGTCAGCTGTGTATATGGGAATGAATCGAAAGTTTAGTGGTTTCCTCGGCCGACATTTCGGAGATCTAGTGTTGAATATATCCACAACTTCACGATGTCCTCACCAATACCGAGATAGGTTAGTGCTTCCATCTTCCGATGTGTTTCTCCCATCCAATGTACCAGGTAGAAAGAGATGATTCGATCTGATATTGCGGATTTCCACAAGGTTATGACTCCGACGGTGGGTTAAATTTATTTCCCGCCACGTTAATCTGCTACTCCCGGTCGGGCTTATAAAACCATAACGTTTGTATTGAGGTGTCATTATCACCATAAGGGTTATCTAGAGGAGTCCATGCAGCTGTCGATTCGCCTATATGAATATTTCGCCAGTCGAGGTCGTTGCATGTCCAAGTCACCCGCCACATTGTATCTAGGTAGGTTTCGCTCATTTTTTTTATATGCTCAGCATTATTGTTTTCTTTCGATCGCATGTTGTGATCAGGTTAGGTATTTTCCTGCGAGTTTTTTTTTTGTTTTGAACAGCGGTGGGGTTTTCTCTTTACTTAAGGTTCAACCTGTTTATTTGTGAGCTTCTTTTCATTTTGCCGGTTATTTTTCTCGCTCAGTCTCTGTGCAGCCATGAGTGCACCTTTGACATTTGTTTGGGAAGTAAGGGCACGGTGCAGACGAGCATTTCACCCTCTACACCGCCCCTTTTATTCTTGCGTCGTTTTAAACCTAGTCTGCGCAGCCATGTCTTAAGAGATGATGTATTCTCGTGGGATGTAGGAGAGGTGCACAGATGATCAGGGGTTTTGGGGGTTTTTAGTGGTCTACAGTTCCTGGATTTGTGTTTTTTCCTTAGTCAAGTTTGTTACCCAAAGGAGCAAAGTGGTGGTGAAGATCTAGAGTTTACCCTAACAGAGATTTTTGCAGGCTAGGGCAGATAGGTTTTTCTGGTTTCTTGTTGTTGCTTCTCGTACTAAAGCTTATTTATTTGATAAAGGAAGTTATTTAGCATGCATATTGATGGGATGGTAATATGTTGATTGTTTTATTGTTGTTTGCAATACATAGCTTGCTAAAATTAAATAGATTAAAATAATGTTGCATTATTGTTACAGGCTAATTATCAGCACAACAATATGCCGCGAAAGCAGAAGAAGAAGGCCCAAGCAGTTGAGGAAGAACTAGAAGTAGAGATAGTAAACAAAGTTGAGGTTGTTTATGAAGATACTAAATCCACTACTGCAGTTGAGCCGAAGTATAAATGGGGAGAGGTATACAGAATGATTTCAAACCAGAGTGTTCCAGAAGCTGGGTTTGAAGATATGCCTATATATGCAAATATTGAGAGATCAGCCATTATGAAAGTGGCTACCAGACCTGAACTTTTCCCCTGTACAGAGGTGATAGGGTGGATTTTTCCTGGGGCAGATGTAACAAGGATGATACTAGCCAACACCGAGAGGCATGGTTATGCTGCATATAGCCCAACCTATGTGTCTATGGCTTATAATTTACCAACACCACAAACCTATTTGACTGAAAGTTGGTTAAAGGAGCTCAATCTAGATATGGTGGAAACAGTTAAGAAGATGATGATCCCAGGTAAAAACTTCCGTACAAGGCCTTCTGGAGAGTATGAGACATCAACCCTCCGCACTCCATACAGGTTCATTTCTTTGATGCTAAACAGAATTTTCGGGAGGGCTAATGGAAAAAGCTTTAAAATAAGTTGGGTACCAGTGATATTTTTTGTCGCTACCCAAGGTACAATATTTAATTGGGAAAATATAGTGTCCAATATCCTGTTAGCTTGTATAAGTGCAGCATTGGGAGGAGTGTCCCAGAAGAAGACAGAATTTTACATGAGTTCGATATTGATTGATTGCATTCTATGTACTCAACCATTCCCAACATTAAAGTGCTAATGGAATAAAGACCGGGCCCCTGTGTATGCTACCTATAAATTATTCTGGGCTCACAAATATTATAGCCATTACAAGGAGATTTGTGAGAATTTCATTATGCCATTGTATACATTAATTTTCTTGGTTGAATGTAATTGTATGTCAAAGGAAGCTTTGGAAGTTGTGCAAAACAACGAAAACTATTATTTGACAAAAGAAGGATTATATTTAAGAATGTACGGTGGTTCAAGAGCCCCTTCCCTTCTACCAAAGTATGCTACATACTATGTGATCCATAAAGAGGCTGTGATACAGTTATACATTGATGGAGTGGGAAATTTCCTTTTTGAGCAGAAGAAGGCAGTATATCCTGCAGTCCCCTTTTTTGTAGGAAGTTACAAATTTTCCAAGGTAAAAACTACAGTGGATTTTGTTAAGGAGTTAGATTATTTTCACTTCGGTGAAATGAATTTCCATAGGAATGACTCTGACGATAAAGTTGTGGATTATTGAAAAATAGCTGGAATGCATTTTGAGTATACAATTTTCTGGGATAAAGATGAAGAGATCTTCCGGAATGCTAAAAACATGACAGTTTTGAGGAAAAGATTCAAACAAAAGATAGCTACTGTGGGCGGAAAGGGAAAAGCTACTGATAAACTCAAAAGGTAGGAAGAAGATGCAACAAAGAAAAGGCAGGAAGAAGCTCACAGATTAGTGTAAGAAGTAGAGAACTGGTTGCGAGATGAAGAAGAAGAAAAGAGAAAGACAGCTGAAGAGGCGGCAAAGAAGATAGAAGAAGAAAAGAAAAGAAAGGAGGAAGAAGAAATACATAGAAGGCAGAAAGAAAGTGAAGGATTGAAATTAGAAGATGCTAATAAGGAAAAAGAGCAAGCAAAAAAGGCAGTGGAAGAATCAAGAGAAGAGACACAAGAATAACAAGACCATGTTGATCAAGGATAGACTCAGTTCGATGCTGATCCATTCGAACCTATTGTTCCATCTAGTAGTACAACAATAGAAAATCCTCTGGCAGTATCTGGAATTGAACTAATTCCCTTTATTCCTATAGAAGGAGAAGAAGTGCCCGATTTGAACACCATTTACTATGATAAGGTAAAAAACAGGATTGTTAAAAGAATAGAGAAAAAGGTGAACACTGAAGGTAAACCAGGAGTGATGGTGGCTAATAAGACGGTGGTTCATGGTACACACAAAGATCTCTGATTAATGACAAATTTTGGGGTATCCCTATCCTTAGCCACTGAAGATAATGTGGATAGAATAATGACAGATCTCGAGCAGTCCCAGAAGAAGGTTGCACAGTTAAAAGAGACCTTAAAAAAGGAGAGAAGTGAAAGTCGGATCTTGAAGAGAAAATATGAATATATAATCAGTGAATTTAAGGTGTCCAAGGCAAAGTGTCACACTCTATAGGCAGATAAATATGCTTTGGTGCTATCTGCAGGCAATATAGAAAAAGAATCCCAGGCCAACTTGGTAGATTTTGGGAAACTACAACAAGGATATCAGGTTTTGGAAGCCAAAAGAGATAATCTGAGGCTATCAATTGAAGAGTTGAATAAGGAAAAGGGGAGGTTAGAAGATAAAGTGACAGAACTGGAAGTACAAAGGACCACTGCGGAAGGAAAATCCAAGCTATATGAAACTCAGAGAGTAGCCTTGGAAGATCAAAATAATTCACTAGAAGTTTCATTGAAGACAGCAATGGAGCAGGAAGTTGATGTTGAACCTTTAAAAAAGCATGCTCTCATGCTCAGGAACAAGATTCATCAAATGCAGCTTCAGATGGTGGAGGAGAGGTTCAAGGTTCAACAGATAGAAATAAGATTGGAGGAAATTATAAATACAGCTTCCTATTTCTTGGAAAGGACACAGGACATCTTAGAAACTCTACAAGGAAGAATGACATGGGTAGAGACAAGTAAGGAGCCTCCCATGGATGTACCTCCCAAAGACCTGGAGACGATAAAGATAGAATATGAGCTAGTCAAGTTTGCTAGAAAAGCAGTAGAACAGCAAGTAAAAACAGTGAGGAAGACGAAGAATGCCTGTGCAAAATTCTGCAGAAGAGTCCTCCTAACTTACAACCGGTGTCATATCTCTGCTAGCAGGAGACTAGAGGTGCTACCAGAGCATGAAATATTTTTGAAGCAATTACAGGAACAATGCAGTGAATACGAATGGGCCATTTAGCTAGTGAAGAGACTAGATGAAGAGGTGCTTAAAACTGAAATAGCACATGCGGCAGTTAGCAGTCACTTACTAGTAGATCAACTTCACCTGATTCTGACAAGAGTGGCAGGTATAAAAGCTCAAGCTACTAAGCATGAAATTACTATCATATTTCTAGAACCTTCTGATTTTGAAAACATCGCAGTAGATGCCAATGCACGGAGGAAATTTATGAATGAGCAAGCTGAGCCATCTTAGTTGGACTATTTAGAACATTTGATTAATGATGTAACATATTGTATTCTGAGCCCATAAGCTAAAGGACAAAATTTTGTGAAGGAAAGGTTAGGGGAAGCCTAAAAGGAAATGAGGGCAACTCAAGAGTTTTTTCTTTTTGTATAAATATAGGCAAGCTTTATGTATTGAAGGACCCTTTTTCAGACTATCTTTGTGCAAGGTTATTGTAAGAAGAACTATTTCATCTTATAACGTTATGAAGGCGTTACCAAGGCGTTGCGAATAAGATAAATTAAATCATTAATAAGAGGGGATGGGCTTTCCAACATGTCGCACATAGCCTAATCGGTTGACAGTGTTCGGTCCTCTGTAGTATTCTGAGCCCATAAGCTAAAGGACAAAATTTTGTAAAGGAAAGGTCAGGGGAGTCCCAAAAGGAAACGAGGGAAACTCAAGAGTTTTTGCTTTTTGTATAAATATAGGCAAGCTTTATGTATTGAAGGACCCTTTTTCAGACTATCTTTGTGGAAGGTTATTGTAAGAAGAACTATTTCATCTTATAATAAAGAGTTATATTTTCGGCTGGAGAAAGCACTGTGGAGTTTCAAATGCTTGACATGGATTGGTTGGATGTGAACTATTTCTGTTTCAGCTTGTTTCTATGAACTGTGAGATCGTTCTAACTTATGAATTCTTTCATGTTATGAATGTGCTCCTGTTTATTTATGTGAAATTTCCACCATCATATCTGAGTAATGAATGTTTTAATCACAACTCAAAATTGATAATAAAAAAAGAAGACCCAAAAAAATGGGGCGAAATCATTTTTTGGATCGATGAGACGAGACGGCTCTTCTGCGGCTAGGGCCAAACCCTAGCCGCCCTGCGTCTCCTCCAGGCTATGTGCAGGCCCCCTGCGGCTCCTCCAAGCTGTGTGCAGGCCCGTCCCGCTGAAGTTTCCCGCCCTGGTTCGCGTCCAAGTTGCGTTTCGTTTTGGAGCAGCGTTTAAAGCCGTGTCTTCTGCCTTTCTCCTCCGCCATGGCCATGCATTCCTCTCCCTCCGGTGGACGGGCCATGGATCCGTTGGAGGCTTTCAGAGTTCTCCTTAGATATGCAGGCCCTAGGGCAAAGGCCGCCCCTCCTTCCAAGTTTGTTAAAAAGATGGAAGAGATCCCTTCTCTGGAGCTCTCCCCTTCTGATCCGTGCTGCATGGCCCTTATGCTCTCAAAAAAAGCCCTCATTGGCAAGTTCACTGGTCTGTGGCCCAATCCCAAAGCAGTGGATCAATGGATAGCAGAACGTTGGAGCTCCCTGGCACCCTCCCATATCTCTTTATGTGCTGCAGGAAGAGGGTATTTTGTGTTTATCTTTGAGAACAAAGAAGAGCGGGATCTAATCTTCAGATCTGGACCATACTTCATGGGATCGAGGGGGCTGTTATTAGCTCCTTGGTCTCTGGACTTCAATCCTGAAGCAGAGATCACCGCTGCCCCGGTTTGGGTCCGGCTCCCCCATCTTCATCTATGGGGGAAACGCTCCCTTGCTGATATAGGAAACAAGCTCGGTCGTTTCCTGGATAGCGCGGAGCCTAAAGGGGATCAGTACACCTGTGCGCGCATCTGTGTAGAGGTCAATCTCAAGAAAGGGCTCCCGGAAGCCCTTCAACTCACCTTGGGCGACTGGAGTCACATCCAAGAGCTGGACTATGAGCATATTCCCTTCAAATGCCTCCCGTGCCATGTTTACGGTCATTTCGCGAAAAGCTGCCCCAAAGCCCCGGTGACGGTGGCTCCTCCCCCGGCCAATGGGGCAGACTTCCAGCCAGTTGCTAATCGACGAAGGGCTCCCCGGAGAAAGGACTCCAAATCAGAGGTGCCCACCGCAAAAGAATCTACCCCAGCTAATAAAAATAGATTTGAAGCCCTTCAAGAACTCGATGACCAGGATCCAGAAGCAGCAGTAGTAGTTGAAGAGACGCTGGAGCCAGGTCCAGGTCGGGAAACTGAAGCTCCAGCAGCAGAAGAGGTTCCAGAAGTGCATGCCCCCCTTGGTACCGCAAAAGACCCCACGCCTGAGACCCTTGGTTCGAAGAAAGATCCCATCGATTTGGGTGGTGAGACCTCAGCCCAGGTAGGGCTGGCATCCTTGGTCCCTTCAACAGAGGAAACCTCCGACTCTGAAGACTTTTCAGCCCCTTCTCCCCCCCTCACCAGAGGACGCAAGACGAATAAAGAATGTAGAGAAAAGGAAGCAGCCTCAAACATCAGCGCGGGCTATCAGAAGAAACTGGATCCTTTCATTAAGGGACACTCCTCTCCGCTGGTTTAATGCTGTGTTTCTGTATTCTTCTCAGCTCACAATTTGTGAGAGTATACTCTTGTAAGCAGTACTTTTCTCGCAATAGTTTCAGGAACATTTGGGATTCATTTCTCAAAGCACTTTTAAGAAGGCTGACTGTTTTAATTGAGGCCATCATCCTTCTTTCTCGGAATTCCTCCTTGTACGCATGGCTGGGCTACAGCCTTTTTTAAAATTTATAAAAAATTTCTGTTTCTGTTTAAAAAAAAATGAATGTTTTAATCAACAATGAGCTATCTCTTTGTTTATCTGTCTATTTATATTCGTGTATTCATAAATATTAACAGCTATCTGTAGTATTCTAAATGCATGCGATACAATACATTACTCATTATTAATTACAGTATTGCTCCCTAGGGATAAGTTAGATAGTCTTAGTTAGTTTTCTTTGTTTATGATTTAGAAGTGAGAGAGGTAAGACGAGAGGTAAGAACCTGCGCATCACATTGTGACACACCCCGTTATCTCTATCAACTGCATTTAGCTAGGCACTTGCATATCATACCTAAACATAAAACTAAAAAATACAAATAAATGGTGGACCGGCCCGCAACCGGTAAAATAAGTTTTAACCGTTTATTGACCTACGGTAGCCGGACCGTAAACCGGATGAATTTCCCATACGAAACAATAACGAGCTAATTGGAAATCAGTTGAATAAAAAACAAAAACATAATATCCTCTGCTTATAAGGTGATTTTGAATACCTTTAGTTACTAAGAGCCTCCAATTTCGTTGAACCCATCCATCAATAGCCTTAGGAGAAGGCCAGAGACCTGTAAATTTCCCAATAAGCCCGCGCTCAGCAATATTTAATGTTGGTCGAAAAGTCCGTTCAGCTGGCAATTCAACCAAGGGAATGCCTACTTTCTTCACAAATCTTTGCAAATTTGGACCCCGTTTCATCTTGCCATAGGAGGCAACCAATCGTTTGAAGGCATCCATTTCAGGTGGAAGAGGAGGAGGAGAGTCCCCTCCGGCGTCCATAAGGGAATTCTATGAACACCAATCTACTTCACAATGAATCTTATGAGAAGAAAATCAATAGTAGAGAAAGACCTTCCAGGAAAACCTCAAACCAACTTTCCAGAGGATAAAACACTCCAGCAGCAAAAAGAAAGGCTGAAGGATGAAGAATTCCTGAATGGAACCTTCCAAAAGCAACAAGCCTGTAGTACAAGAGCTCCTCCAAAAGACAAGATAGAGTTGATTCTCTCTGGTTCAAAGCTTGGTAGATCCAGGAGCTAAGTCAAAGCTACACAAACCCTTAAGAACTAGCCTAAAACATTCCAGCAGATCTAGAGCAGATCGAAGACAGGTCGAAGACTGAAGAAGAGGTCACAGCCATGGAGGAACCTTCAGCAGCAACTCACACACCTGAAAATCAAAATCGCCTCCAGGGATCAAGCCAGAGCCAAAGATATTCTCACATCAACACCAAGGAGCCTAGATCCAAGGAAAGAGCCATGATCCTACAAAGAAGAGCCTCCCAATCGCAAACCAGAGCCGAAACGCTGAAGAGATTTTTTTTTAATCTTCTTGGACCGAAGATTCATCCCTTCCATCTTATTTTTTCTCTATTTTAGCATTTTTTAGTAATGCATGCATTTTAAAGAAAAGTAATGTGGATCTTTATATATGTCTACCTTTGTATTCAAGAAGTTTAAATATCAACCTTATAGTATGGAGTATGCATTCACATGTGGAGTGGTGTCGTGGTTAAGGAGACTTGCTGACTTGGATTTGGAAGAGGAACCATGACCTTATGTTGACACCCTGCTTATGAGGTCAGAGATCCTTATTTGGAGGATCTTGAGACTTTGTTGGTAAGTCTTCACATTTTTCATCTTACTTGGAGTATCTTGAGACCACCTTATAGCTAGCACACAGGTTTAGAGAAGTTATTGCAATCTTTGTTGCGAATTCTGTATCTTTTTTTTTTAATACACGGAGAACGTTGCTATAGCAATGTACTAGGGTTGTTATAGCAACACAGTGACGTTTCTATAATGATGCATCAGTGCTTAGTCGGTTGTTAGTTGCAACAAATTGTTGTCGCTATAGAGATGCATTGATGATGCTATAACGACAACTAGACATCTCTATAACAATGATAGACCGTCTCTCTAGCAACGGAAAAGGACTTAGGTGTTTCTTAGTTGCAACATAATTTCGTTGTTATATCGACAAGTATACGTCACTCCAACGACACAATATGACTTAGTCGCTTGATTTTTCCACGATCTTCCATCGCTATAGAGACGCCAAGACGTTTCTCTAGTGACACATAAACGTCGCTATAGTGACGCCTATAATTTTTTGAACCTAAGGCCATAATCACCACGTGTCATCTATGTTTTGTCATTATAGCGATGAAACATTTGAAGTGTGGCTACTGTGACAATCATTTTTCCACAAAAATTTGGGCTCCTAATCGTCGCTATAGCAACACAGAAGTGTTGTTATAGTGACGATTTGTCGTGGGAAAAATGTTCACATGTACTAGTGATAATGCGAATGATCATGGTATTTCCATGATTACCAACAATGAACCCCACAATTTGCATCCTTATAGGCACCTTCTTACCCAGAAAGAATGAAATTGAAAAGATTATTCAAGAATTGTTGGAGTATGGAATCATTTATCCCAATACTAGTCCTTATTCATTAATAATGGTCACAGTATTAAAGAAAGAAGGTGAATGACGCATGTGTCCTTATTTCCATACTCCTAATAAATTGACTATCAAAGATAAATTTCCCATCCCAATTATTAATGATCTCTTGTATGATTCCATAGTGCCAAATTATTCATTAAACTTGACCTTCGTTCACAACAAGGAAAAAACCCTGTAGTGGAGGTTTTTAGTGTTACAATATCGGACAAAATTGTCAAGAAACCTCCGCTACAACCTCTACCAATGGTACCTGATGGTTTGGTGGATTTTTTTCCAGAAACTTATTATAATTGAAAAAAAAACTCAGCAGTCGAAGGCTTTAGTAGAGGTTTTTTCATCGATACGATTTATTAATGTAAGTGCATTGGTGCTAACAAATAAACAACACACTGGTACATTCAAATACAAACAAGCATCGATGCTTACCTAAATTTTAACGACATCGATGCTTTATAAAAATATATGCACTGGTGCATTAGAATAAATATTGCATCAGTGCTTATGAACTCTTATAATGCATTGGTGTTATAAGGGAAGGAAAGTGCACCGATGAAGTTGATTGGGATGTTGATGTTCGTTGCATTTTTACATTCAATGGTGCAGTTAAAATATATTGGAGCATCGATGTGCTTATATATAGAAAGCATCAATGCATAATGATAAAAATGAATCGGGGCATGCAACAAATAGTTTGTTGCAACGATTCACTTGTGTTGTAAAACCACTAGTGCCACTTTTAATTAAACACACCGGTCCAATTAAAACAATCAAAAGCATTGCTAATAATTGTCTCTTTGTGTTGGGAACTTGGTTGGACATAGTATATTGAGTGGCATCATAGCTCAATTCGGATTTGATAGGATGGTAGGGTTTTGAATGAGACTGTAGCCTGTACAACCTGTTGGTCGCGACCTAGTCAGAGGCTAGGCTACAATGGGAGGGCGACCCCCTTTTGGGTCCAAGGTCGAGGGTCTCTCTCATAACATGTTTCCTTTTTTTGAATATGTTCTCTGGAGAAGGGCTCGAGCAACTTAATGGTT
Source organism: Pseudotsuga menziesii (assembly GCA_001517045.1). Lineage (NCBI taxonomy): Eukaryota > Viridiplantae > Streptophyta > Pinopsida > Pinales > Pinaceae > Pseudotsuga > Pseudotsuga menziesii. The sequence goes on from LPNX010894333.1 coordinate 189,427, forward strand.
GGGGTTTTACCTTCTGGTAATTTCTAGATTTTCCTATCTTTAACTATTTTACTGCTAGGATGGAAGGCGACTAGAAGACCGATTATTACATCGATCATTTGGAAGACAACAACATCTGGGTTCTAACAAGTGGAAGAGGTTTTGATTAGATGGAGTCCCCCCCTCCTCCTAGGGCTGAAGGATCTGCTGCGACATTTTTTTCCCCTTTGCACCCTGAGGTGGGCTTCTCCCCCTCATATTTTCTGCTTTCCTCCCCATCGTCCTTTCAGTTCCTTGAGGGTTCTCAGCACTTCGTGGGAGAGAGATCAAATAGAGGATCTATCAGAATACAGTGGTGGAGTGAGGTCAAAGAATTCACCCCCCTATCGGTTGGTCTTGGATTTGGTGGTCTGCAAATCGATCATGTTGGGGTTTTGGGCGGTGCAGCCTCTGGACTTGGCTCAGCGATGGATTTGAGAGGGGTTTTGAAACCCTTAGGCTTATTTCATCGGACCCCTTCAAAATCAGGGCTGCACTAGCCAAGGGTGGTAAGGGGATTTTGGTTCAGGCTCAGGCTGTAACAGCGAGGTTGAACGTAGGGTTGGAGGCAGGGGTGTCAACAAGAGGAGCCACAAAAATTGGATTAAGTCAAAACGGGTTGGTTACAATTAGACTCTGGGAGAGGGCATTGGATCAAATCAAGTTCTTCAAATGGATAACCAGACATTGGTGGGGCGAGTCTTGGGCCGAGCTTTCTCTCTGCAGATTATGGTGCAATGGGCGGCGGCTAGCTAGTTGGAGCCTCTGCGATATGTTTCAAAAGTAGTGGCTCTTTCTAGTGGGTGGTTTGCTTTCAAATTTCTGCAACCTGGGCATCTACTAAATCGCAATTGGACCTTGGATCACATGCCTATGTTACTAAAACCATGACATCTTCTCCTTGTTGCTAATAGGGAATGAGTAGACATAGTTCCTTTGTGGGTTCGACTTCCAGGGATCCCACTTCATTACTGGATGGAGGATCATCTTCAAAACATTGAGAACATATTAGGGAATTTCTTAGAAGCAGACATCTCCTTCATGGAGACTAAACAACGCAAAGTAGCCAAGATCTTGGTCAGCTTAAATGTTCAGGAAGGATTAGGTAAAGATATGAATTTGAGTTGGGGTCCAATGTTATCAGGCAGATTTTGGACTATGAAAACATCCCTTTTAGATGTCGGCATTTTCATGCATATGGGCACCCAGTATCATAATGTAAGCTCTCAGCCCGAACTCTCAACAATCATCGGCATCAGAAGGGTGAAAAGGAGGTTGGATCGACAAAGGATTTATCTAGACCTCCTTCTTCTCAGCCCTCGACGCCACAAGACCCCATGCATTAGAATAAATATTGCATCAATGCTTATGAACTCTTATAACGCATTGGTGCTATAAGGGAAGGAAAATGCACCGATGAAGTTGACTGGGATGTTGATGTTCATTGCATTTTTACATTCAACAATGCAGTTACAATATATTGGAGCATCGATGTGATTATATATAGAAATCATCAATGCATAATGATAAAAATGTATTAGGCATGCCATGAATAGTTTGTTGCAACAACTCACTTGTGTTGTAAAAGCATTAGTGCTACTTTTAATTAAACACATCGGTGGAATTAAAACAATCAAAAGCATTGTTAATAATTATCTCTTTGTGTTGGGAACTTGGTTGGACATAGTATATTGAGTGGCATCATAGCTTAATTTGGCTCTGATAGGATGGTAGGGTTTCGAAGGAGATTGTAGCCTGTACGACCTGTTGGTCACGGCCTAGTTAGAGGCTAGGCTACAATGGGAGGGAAACCCCCTTTTGGGTCCAAGGCCGAGGGTCTCTCTCATAACATGTTTCCTTTTTTTACATATGTTCTCTAGAGAAGGGCTCGAGTAGCTTAACGGTTGGGGTTTTACCTTTTGGTAATTTCTAGGTTTTCCTACTTTTAACTATTTTACTATCAGGATGGAAGGCGACGAGCAGACCGATTATTCCAATGATCATTTGGAAGATGACAACATCAAGGTTCTGACAGATGGAAGAGGTTTTGATGAGATGGAGGCCCCCCCTCCTCCTAGGGATGAAGGATCTGTTGCGACATTTTTTTTCCCCTTTGTACTCTGACGTGGGCTTCTCCCCCTCATATTTTATTCTTTCCTCCCCATTGCCCTTTCAATTCCCTGAGGGTTCTCAGCACTTCATGGGAGAGAGATCAGCTAGAGGAGCTTTGAGAATACAGCGGTGAAGTGAGGCCAATCAATTCACCCCCCTATCAGTTGGTCTTTGAGTTGGTGGTCAACATATCGAACATGTTGGGGTTTTGGGCGGTGCAGCCTCTGGACTTGGATCAACAATGGATTTGAGAGGGGTTTCAAAACCCTTAGGATCATTTCATCGGACCCCTTGACAATCGGGGCTACACTAACCCAGGGTGGGAAGGGGATTTTGGTTCAGGCTCTAGCAGTTAGGCCGAAGGTGGGGTTGGAGGCAGGGGTGTCAATAAGAGGAGCCACAAAAATTGGATTAAGTCAAAAAGGGTTGGTTACAATTACGCTCTAGGAGAGGACATTGGATCGAATCAAGTTCTTCAAATGGATAACCAGACATTGGTGGGGCGAGTCTTGGGCCAAGCTTTTTCTCTACAGATTGTGGTGCAATGGGCCTCGACTAGCTGGTTGGAGCCTCTACGATATGTTCCAGAAGTGGTGACCCTCTCTAGAGGGTGGTTTTCTTTCAACTTTCTGCAACCTGGGCATCTACAGTGGGTTTTAAATCGCAATTGGACATTGGATCACATGCCTATGTTACTAAAACCATGACATCCTCTCTTTGATGCTAGTAGGGAATGAGTAGACATAGTTCCTTTGTGGGTTCGAATTCCAAGGTTCCCACTTCATTACTCGATGGAGGATCATCTTCAAAACATTGCGAACATCTTATGGACTTTCTTAGAAGTAGACGTCTCCTTCATGGAGACTAAACAAAGCAAAGTAGCCAGGATCTTGGTCAGCTTAAATGTTCGAGAAGGATTAGATGAAGATATGAATTTGAGTTGGGGTCCCAATGTTATCAGGGAGATTTTGGACTATGAAAACATCCCTTTTAGATGTCAGCATTGTCATGCATATGGGCACCCAATATCAGAATGTAAGCTCTCAGTCCAAACTATCAACGATCATCGCCATCGGAAGGGTGAAAAGGAGGTCGACTCGACTGAGGATTTATCTGGACTGCCTTCTTCTCAGCCCTTGACGCCACAAGACCCCGTCAGTGATGAGGTGGAGTAAAGCAGACAAGAAGGGGAGGCGACAATGCCCTTATCGGTAGTAGAGGGTAGAAGGTCGGGAGAAGTCCATAACTTGAATGGGATTCCTTTCTCGGGTACTTGTTCTTTTTCATTATCCCCTTCCTTAAATTTCTTTTTAAATAATGTTACTCTTTCTAGTTTGGATTGGGTGGAGGGATTAAAAAAATTGACTATCTCATCTCGGCTCACACCGGCTTATCTCTCATTTCCCAATTTCTCTTATGTTACTTTGGAGAAGACCCCCCCACCTATTGAACTTGAGCCCTTTATAATTGTGTTTGAGCCTCCACTCTCCCCTCCTAACTCGTCAGATTCTGGTCATTTCCTTCGGTCTTGTTCCAAGGAGGCCTCAGGGGGTTTGGGAAAAGAAATGAACATGGCTTCTAAGGGAAGAGGAAGGAAATCCTTTATTCCTAAGGCACAATACAAAGCAAAAAAGTATATCTTGGAAGGAAAACAACAGTCTATTGAGAGGGCGCTTAGAGTGGTGTGAGCCCAGAAGAAGGGTTGTAGATGAAATTTATGTCCTTCACTTGTCGGGGTCTGGCTGGTCCCCACAAAACATCAGCACTCAAGAGGGTGGTTGATTCGAAACACCCTGATATTTTGTTGTTAAAACAAACTTTCGGAGTGGGAGAAGTCGTTAAAGCAAGGCTAGAAAGTTGGTTTCCAGGGTGAATTTTTGAGAACATGGATGTTAGAGGACGTTCTGGGGGACTAGCGATCGGGTGGAATGAAATAACTGTTAAGGCCTTGAACATGAGGGGTATGGAATCGGTTCTTGGCCTAAACTTTTTGGCACTGGGTCTAAGGGTCCCTTTTACCATTTTTAATATTTATGGTCTGTATCTAAATAGGATCCCCTTCTGGGATTCCCTATTAAACAATCCTATCTTAAGAGGAGATTTGGTGATTTTAGGGGGAGACTTAACTTTTCTTTGGCACAGGCTGAGGTATGGGGGCCTCAAGCTCATGCTGATTTGTTGACGGGCTATTTCACACAGAAGATGGTAGAGAGGAATCTGTTAGACATTGAACCTATCAAACTCAAGCCTACATGGAAAATTAATAGATGTGGAGAAGGGAGGGTAGCGAAGAGGCTGGATAGGTTCTTAGTGGCAGAACAGGTGGTGGACAGGCTTCATCAACTTAGGCAGTGGGTGGGAAGTGGAGGACATTTAGATCATTTCCCTATTTTTCTGGAACTAAAAAATGGACTAGCAAAACCTCCAAGTCCTTTAAAGTTCAATAAGACTTGGCTAAATGATGATTCCTTTAAATTATTGGTCTCTTTTATGTGGATATAATTTAATCCAAGAATCTCAAGTACTGCAGATTTCCAATTTGCAACCAACATCAAAATATTAAAGGAGGCTATAAAAGATTGGTTTGTGGAAAAGAGACTTCATGAGGATAGAGAACTGAAGCAAGTAGAAGAAGATCTCTCAAATATCTATGAGGAGGATGGTGGGGGTTTGTTGAATCGGGAGGCCAAAGAAAATTTAATCAAGCTAAAAGGGAGAAGGAACATTCTGTAGTTAGAGAAGGAGGAGACTTGGAGGTTGAAGAGTAGGGCTACATGGATGGAATTTGGGGATAATAATACAAAATTATTTCATGCTTATGCAAGGCGGGGGAAGCTTTGAATACAATTTGGAGTTTGTTGGATGAACAAGGTGAAGCTCATTCCTCTTTTGAAGGAAAGGCCAGAATTGGGGTTGATCATTTTAAGAACCTTTTTAAAGCTCCATACCAGGCCTCTATTGCAGAAGTTATCAAAGTATCTCAATTGTTTCCAAGGTTCATGGAGGAGAAAGACAACATATTACTGAAGGAGGAAGTTTTCGAAGAAAAGATAAAGGAAGTTCTTCATAGTTTTCAGAATGATAAAAGCTCAAGACCTGACGGTTGGATGATAGAATTATTTCTTGATCTTTATGATCTCCTCAGAGGAGATTTAATGAAACTAGTGGAAGATACCTGACAAATGGGAAGGATACCTGCCAGTTTCAACTCAACCTTCATTGCTTTAATCCCTAAAGTTGACAATCCTTCCTCTTTGAATGATTTTATACCCATTTCCCTCTGCAAATGTATCTACAAGGTGGTCTCTGAGGTTATAACAAAAAGACTCAAGGAAATTCTATCAAAACATATCACAAAATAAAAAATTGGTTTGCTGGAAGGGGAGACAGATCCATGAAGTCATCGGGGTTTCCCAGGAAGGTTTACATAGCCTGAAAACAAAAAAACTCAAAGGAGCTATTCTAAAAATTGACTTGTCTAAATCCTATGACAAAGTAAGTTGGCTATACATTGTATGCTTCTGACTCATCTTGGATTTGGTATTGATTTTATCGGGTGGATCATGAGTTGTATTACTACAGTTTATTTTTCAGTTTTGATTAATGGGCTTGCATCTCCTTTCTTCCATGCTGAGAGGGGTCTTCGACAAGGATGTTCGTTATCCCATGTGCTTTTCTTGTTGGTAGCTGAAGGATTGAATAGGGATTTAAGGGAAGAAAAGAGACAAGGTTATTTGAAGGGCATACAAATATCACATAATTTGTACATAACTCATCTCAAGTTTGCGGATGATGTCCTAATTTTATGCACAGGAGCGGTAAGGGACACAAATACTCTTCGATAAATCCTTGACCTTTTTTCAAAAGCTACGGGGATGGAGATAAATTCAAGGAAATCAACTTTGTCTTCTCATCTTTTAAGGGTCGAGGAGATGCATGAATTCACCAGGCTATTTCCTTTTAATTTGGCAGGGCTATATGCTGGTTTGAAGTATCTAGGGTTCTGCTTAAAACCAAATGATTATCAAAAACAGAATTGGAAGTGGCTCTTAGACAAACTGGAAAAACGACTAAAGGTGTGGAGCCATAAATGCCTTTCTAAGGCAGGGAGGTTGGTGTTGGTAAAAGCAGTGTTGGAAGCAATTCTCATTTACGGGATGTCCCTTACCTGGATCCCTAAAGGTATTCTAGAAGAGGAAAGAAGAATTTGTTTAAGGTTTCTCTGGAGTAGAAATAAGGAAGCCTAGGTAACCCCTTGGGTGCACTGGGAGAAGATTGTTGTACCTGAAGGGTTGGGGGGCTGGGGTCTTAAAAATATATTTCTATTTGCAAAGTCACTAGCGGCCAAGGGGGGGTGGAGACTTATAAAATATGAAAGTATTTGGACTCAAGTGATTTCACAGAAATACATAGCTCCTGATTCTATAGCAGACTGGATAAGGAATCCTAGGAAATCCCATGCAAGAGGTTCGGTGATTTGGAAGATGGTGGTTCTATCCTTCCATGTTCTTGAATCCAACTTGGTTTGGAATGTGGGGAATGGTAGAAGGTTCAGGGTAGGTGAGGATACATGGGTAGGAATTACTCAACAACATCTACTCCTGGGCCACACGATGGAGGCTCTAAGACAGAGAGGGTTCTTTTACCTCTTTCAACTAGATGAACCTGTTCAGGAGAATCCCTCGTTCCAATCTTGGAGGCCGACTTCTTTTTTTGGGTTATTAGAGCCAGATGAGAGGGAGATGGAAAGAATCATGGGAGAACTGAACAGGATATAAATCCAGTTAAGGGGCAGGGAGGATGAACTTATCTGGGATATAGATCCTCTTGGCATTTATACCCCCAATGTTGGATATATAAATCTAAGTGTAGATGGCTAACAAAGGGATCCAATCTTGTGGTGGAAGAAACTGTGGAAAATCAAAATTCCATGAAAAACTCGTCTCTTTATGTGGTGTGTCCTAGAGAACAAGGCTCCAACATGGGACAACTTGCAGAAAAGGAGCTTTTAGGGACCTAGATGGTGTATGTTATGCAAGTCTAATGCAGAGTCTATTTCTCATCCTTTTTTGCAATGTCCATATATAAAAGAAGTCTAGAATGAGCGTTCGAGATATTTAGGCTTGCCTTGCAGGTGAGCGGGCAATCCAATTCTCCAAGCTTGGGAGAATTGGAGGACTTTGGTTGCTCAGGGAAATATGAAAGCTCTATCTCTGTTAGTAATTTGGAGAGTTTGGCTTGCTAGAAACAATTTAATTTTTGTTGATAAAGCTTACACACCTGAAATTCCGGTTTTTGAGCGGAATTTCTTCTAGGATGTTTGTCAAACTAATTTTTGAGTGTCGGGTTTAAATAATGGTTGGTTTATATTGGTAACTGGTTGCATCATGTGATCCTCATCCTTTTCATCCTCACGCTGCATGCATTGGTTCTTACGGCCTGCACATAACAAAAAACCATTTCATTATTATTAAATCCAACAGTATAGATAAATGTTTTGAACAAACTAATAAGCGAGCCATTCCATCCAAAAGAATTTTATTATTATATTAATAACCTTAAAGGATTAAGTGGCATATAAAATAGTTTTTATCTCAACATAATATCCTCCATAGAAAAAGCCACGTAATATTTGATTTGGTTAATGGATGTCTTTTATGTTTATATGAGTGTGTGTTTTATTTTTAATTTGAAACATATGAGTGTGTTAAAAAATATTTTATTTATGAGTGATTTAAAGTTCAAAGAATTTTAATATTTAATTCTTAATATTTTTAGTTTCTTCTTTGTTTAAATTTAAACCAATACTTAAAACTCATCATCACTTTATGGTTTCAATTTGTACATGAAGGATCAACAAGAACCGGAAGGCAAAGATAGATGAGTTTGTTGAAAGAGTAATCCAAACCAGTAAATCAGTGCAATCAAACGCAGTGCGGGACTTGGGACCGGAAGGAGGGCTGAATGAAAGGTCGAAAGTTTATCATTTGCACAACATTGCATTTAATACATTTAAAATAACAGATTAGGCTCACTTTACATTTACAAGATTTAATTAATAAAACAAAGTAAAACATAGCCTTATTGAACATAAATGTATTAAATTATGGTAGATAGGATGGGAAATTAGTATAAATAACATCATTATGAAAGGCAATCCCGGAGCCCAACACTCCCGCATGCAACCAAAGACTACGAGACTTCAACCGAAGGTATTCCTCTTCCTGTCGGAAAGAGTGAGAGGTTTTAATTTGTGCGGACTGTTCAAGATCTAGCTGAGATTTGGTAATTTCACTTTCCTCCATTCCTAACTGGATCTCTGATAACTCTAGCACTTTCCCTTGCCTACTGCTCGTCAAAGTATTGAGAGGGTTTTTTGCCCAATTTTTCATTGCATATTTTGTGTTCTTAAGTTTCTGCTCCCAAACAAAGCTGGGGGATCCTTCTACATATTGATTCCATGCTTGTGACACTGTTTTCGAGAAACCGTCTCTCTCAATCCAGAGAGGACTGAAGCCGAATGGAATTGGGCAAAGATCTTCCTCTTTTTCAAACATCAAAGAAATAGGATGATGATCTAAAGTTAGTTTGGGCAGAATTTTTGTTGAGATTATGAATTTCCCATCCATCAAGGAACTTTGGACCAGAAACCTGTCAAGATGAGCAGCGATATTGGCAACCCCTACTCTGTTATTGGACCAAGTGAAACAACCTTTCTTAGGTTTGAAATCAATAAGGCCGCTAGCTTGGATCAAAGCCTCTACTGTATCTTGAAAATGATCCTTACCACGAGCTCCACCTTTTTTCTCCTTTGGGACTAAAGTTATATTCAAATCCCCTGCCATTACAGTATTTATAGGAGAATAGATTTCTAAGAAATATGATAGTGATTTCGTGCACTCCTTTTTTTCATTAAAATTAACTGGGACATAAAGATTGAAAACAGCCATGGAGATCTTACTTGAAATATGATGGAGTTTTGTGAAAATCCAGTGTTGGGTAACAAACGAGCTTTTCCGATGAAAATTTTCCTCACACCAAAGTGTTGTAAGGCCCCCAAAATTACTTCTAGCGCTGACGGCCTTTCCAGCATTCATTTCCCACTTTGTTTTACTTAAGATTAAAAGTGATTCCTCTTCTATATTTGTCTCTTGAAGCAAGAGAATATTAGTAGAATCCATTCTCATTAAATATTTGACTACTTCTACTTTGTTTGGATTCCCCAATCCCCTACAATTCCAAGAAACGATCTACATTATTTACCGAAGAGAGAGGGAGTTATTACTCCCTTTGGGGGTCTAGACCTCTTGCTTCTGCCAAGTAACATTTCAATTGTGGATTGGCTGCCCTACATCTTGAATCTCTCTGCCTCTTCTTATCTAGCCTCCTTTCGAGACTTCCTGCCTGCATATTTTGAGATTTTCTATATAGAATCTTCTTCAGAAGTGCCAGAACTATCAATCGATTTCTTCTTAATTATTTCTTCATAAGAAGCAGAAGTTTTGGCTCAATTTGGAGAAGGATGGTTTTGCTGCAAGGTTGCACCTACACTAGGTAGTTCTAAATTAGTTGTTCTAGATTTTTCCAATGGTTCGGTGTTTACTTCAAGTTCATCATCCTACTCTACTAAGAATTGCAATTCGCCCTCTTCAAGAACATGAATGTCTTCAGAAGAACTTAAAACAACAAAATGATTAGATGAAGCATTAGGGTTTTCTACAACTCGAGTCTTAGGAAGGATCTTCCCATCAGCAATGGATCCATTCCTAGTCTCTCCTTATTTTCCTTTCTTTCTATTGTCCTGGATGGAAATACATGATTTCTAAACTTGAGTCCACTAATCAGCCTTCTCTTTTTCAAGATCTTCTTCTAATTTTTTCTTGCAATTTCGGAAAAATGACCATAACCATGGCAGTAACGACACTTGAATGGAAGTTGTTCGTAATCTAGCTCCTGTATGTGATACCATTCAACTACTGTAAAATTGATCAACTATGGCAACCCTATCTTCAAATCAACTTCGACGCATATTCTTGCGCACGAATATTGATCTTTCCTTTCTGCCCTATCCATGTATTTTCCTGGCTTTTTCCTAATGGTTTTCAGGGATTCTGAGTTCCAACAGTGTAAAGGTAAGTGAGGAAGTATTACCCAAACAGGAATAGAAGACGGAACATCTTGGGTAGGATCAAAATCTGGAGTCCACTTATTCAAATAAATCCCCTGAGGTCCAATGAAGTATGGACCGTTTTAAAAAATAAGATCATGATCCTTAGTTGAATAAAAAACAAAAACATAATATCGTCTGCCTATAAGGTGATTTCGAATACCTTTAGTTACTAAGAGCCTCCAATTTCGTTGAACCCATCCATCAATAGGATTAAGAGAAGGCCAAAGACCTGTAAATTTACCAATAAGCCCATGCTCAACAAGATTTAATGTCGGTCTGAAAGTCCATTCAGCTGGCAATTCAACCGAGGGAATGTCTGCTTTCTTCACAAATATTTGCAAATTTGGACCCCATTTCCTCTTGCCATAGGAGGAAACCAACCATTTGAAGGCATCCATTTCAGGTGGAAGAGGAGGAGGAGGGTCCCCTCCGGTGTCCATAAGGGAATTCTATGAACACCAATCTACTTCGCAATGAATCTTATGAGAACAAAATCAATAACAGAGAAAGACCTTCCAACAAAACCTCAGACAAACTTGCTAGAGGATAAAACACTCCATCATCAAAAAGACAGGTTGAAGGCTAAAGAATTCCTGAATGGAACCTTCCAACAACAACAATCCTACAGTACAAGAGCTCCTCCAAAAGACAAGCCAGAGCCAATTCTATTTGGTTCAAATTTTTGTAGATCTAGGAGCTAAGTCAGAGCTACACAAACCCTTAAGAAGTAGCCTAAAACATTCCAGCATATCTAGAGTAGATCGAAGTCAAGTTGAAGACTGAAGAAGAGGCGGTTTTGATTTTATTCGGCTCTAGCTTGATCCATGGAGGAACCTTCAGCAGCAACTCACACACCATAAAATCAAAACCGCCTCCAGGGATCAAGCCAGAGCCAAATTTCTTCTCACATCAACTCCAACGAGCCTAGATCCAAGGACAGAGACATGATCCTACAAATAAGATCCTCCCAAGCGTAAACTAGAGCCGAAACGCTGAAGAGATTTTTTTTTAAATCTTCTTGGACCGAAGATTCATCCCTTCCATCTTATTTTTTCTCTATTTTAGCTTTTTTCAGTACTGCATGCATTTGAAAGAAGAGTAATGTGGATCTTTATATATGTCTACCTTTGTAGTCAAGAAGTATAATTATCAACCTTATAGTATGGAGTATGCATTCACATGTGGAGTGGTGTCGTGGTTAAGGAGACTTGCTGACTTGGATTTGGAAGAGGAACCATGACCTTATGTTGACACCCTGCTTATGTGGACAGAGATCCTTATTTGGAGGATCTTGAGACTTTGTTGGTAACTCTTCACATTTTTCATCTTACTTGGAGTATCTTGAGACCACCTTATAGCTAGCACACAGGTTTAGAGAAGCTATAACAATATTTGTTGCAAATTCTATATATATATATATATTTTAAATACACGGAGAACGTTGCTATAGCGACCTACTGTTGTTGTTATAGCAACACAGTGATGTTTCTATAATGACGCATCAGTGCTTAGTCACTTGTTGGTTGCGACAAATTGTCGTCGCTATAACGATGCATTGATGATGCTATAGCGACAACTAGACGTCTCTATAACAATGATAGACCGTCTCTCTAGCAACGGAAAAGGACATAGGTATTTCTTAGTTGCAACATACTTTTGTTGCTATATCAACAAGTATACGTCGCTCCAACAACACAATATGACTTAGTCGCTTCATTTTTCCAAAATCTTCTATCTCTATAGCGAGGCCAAGACGTTTCTCTAGTGACACATAAACGTCGCTATAGTGACACCTATAAGTTTTTGAAGCTAAGGCCATAATCACCACGTGTCATCTATGTTTTGTTGCTATAGGGATGAAATGTTTGAAGTGTGGCTACTGCGAAAATCATTTTTCCATGAAAATCTGGGCTCCTAATCATTGCTATAGCGATGATTTGTTGTGGGAAAAATGTTCACATGTACCAGTGATAATGCGAATGATCACAGTATTCTCGTGATTGCCAACAATGAACCCCACAAATTTCATCCTTATAGGCACCTTCTTACCCAGAAACAATGAAATTGAAAGATTATTCAAGAATTGTTGGAGTATAGAGTCATTTATCCCAATACTAGTCCCAATTCATTAATAATGGTCACAGTATTAAAGAAAGAAGGTGAATGACGCATGTGTCCTTATTTCCATACTCTTTATAAATTGACTATCAAAGATAAATTTCCCATCCTGATTATTAATGATCTCTTGGATAATTCCATAGTGCCAAATTATTCATTAAACTTGACCTTCGTTCACAACAAGATAAAACCCTGTAGTGGAGGTTATAGTGGAGGTTTTTAGTGTTACAATATCTGACAAAATTGTCAAGAAACCTTCGCTACAACCTCCGCCAATGGTACTCGATGGTTTGGTGGATTTTTTTACATAAACTTATTATAACTGGAAAAAAAACTCAGCAGTCGAAGGCTTTAGCAGAGGTTTTTTCATTGATAGGCTTTATTAATATAAGTGCACTGGTGCTAACAAATAAACAACACACTAGTGCATTCAAATACAAACAAGCATCGATGCTTACCTAAATTTTAACGACATCAATGATTTATAAAAATATATGCACCTGTGCATTAGAATAAATATTGCATCGATGCTTATGAACTCTTATAACGCATTGGTGCTATAAGGGAAGGAAAATCAACCGATGAAGTTGACGGGGATGTTGATGTTCGTTGCATTTTTACATTCAATGGTACAGTTACAATATATTGGAGCATCGATGTTCTTATATATAGAAAGCATCAGTGCATAATGATAAAAATGTATCGGGGCATGCGACAAATAGTTTGTTGCAACGATTCACTTGTGTTGTAAAAGTGCTAGTGCTACTTTTAATTAAACACACCGGTGCAATTAAAAAAATCAAAAGCATTGCTAATATTTATCTCTTTGTGTTGGGAACTTGGTTGGACATAGTATATTGAGTGGCATCATAGCTCAATTTGGCTCTGATAGGATGGTAGGGTTTCGAAGGAGACTGTAGTCTGTACGGCCTGTTGGCCGCGGCCTAGTCAGAGGCTAGGCTACAATGGGAGGGTGACCCCCTTTTGGGTCCAAGGCTGAGGGTCTCTTTCATAACATGTTTCCTTTTTTTGCATATGTTCTCTAGAGAAGGGCTCAAGCAGCTTAACGGTTGGGGTTTTACCTTCTGGTAATTTCCAGGTTTTCCTATTTTTAACTATTTTACTGTCAAGATGGAAGGTGACGAGTAGACCGATTATTCTAGCGATCATTTGGAATATGACGAAATATTGGTTCTGACAAGTGGAAGAGGTTTTGATGAGGTGGAGGCCCCCCCTCTTCCTAGGGCTGAAGGATTTGCTGTGACATTTTCTTCCCCCTTTGCACCCTGAGGTGGGCTTCTCCCCCTCAGATTTTTTGCTTTCCTCTCCATCGCCCTTTCAGTTCCCTGAGGGTTCTCAGCACTTCATGGGAGATATCTCAACTAGAGGTGATCTAAGAAGAAAACAGTGGAGTGAGGCCGAAGAATTCACCCCCCTGTCGGCTGGTCTTAGAGTTGGTGGTCAGCAGATCGATCATGTTGGGGTTTTGGGCGGTGCAGCCTCTGGACTTGGCTCAGTGGTGTAGCTTTAGGCTCATTTCATCAGACCCCTTGAAAATTGAGGCTACACTAGCCTAGGGTGGGAAGGGGATTTTGGTTCAGGCTCTAGTAGCGAGGTCGAAGGTAGGGTTGGAGGCAGGGGTGTCAATAAGAGGAGCCACAAAAATTCGATTAAGTCAAAACGGGTTGGTTACAATTACGCTCTAGGAGAGGACATTGGATGGAATCAAGTTCTTTAAATGGATAACCAGACATTGGTGGGGCGAGTCTTGGGCCAAGCTTTCTCTTTGCAAATTATGGTGCAATGGACGGTGGCTAGCTGGTTGGAGCCTCTACAATATGTTCCAAAAGTGGTGACCCTTTCTAGAGGGTGGTTTGCTTTCAAATTTCTGCAACCTGGGCATCTACATTGGGTTTTAAATCGCAATTGGACCTTGGATCACATGCCTATGTTACTAAAACCATGACATCCTCTCTTTGATGCTAGTAGTGAATGAGTAGACATAGTTCCTTTGTGGGTTCGACTTCCAGGGCTCCCACTTCATTACTGGATGGAGGATCATATTCAAAACATAGGGAACATATTAGGGGCTTTCTTAGAAACAGACATCTCCTTCATGGAGACTAAACAACGCAAACTAGCCAGGATCTTGGTCAGCTTAAATGTTCGGGAAGGATTAGCTGAAGATATGAATTTGAGTTGGGGTCCCAATGTTATCGGGCATATTTTGGACGATGAAAACGTCCCTTTTAGATATCGGCGTTGTCATGCATATGGGCACCCAGTATGAGAATGTAAGCTCTCAGTCCGAAGTCTCAACGATCATCGACATCAGAAGGGTGAAAAGGAGGTCGGCTTGACAAAGGATTTATTTGGACTGCCTTCTTCTCAGGCCTCGACACCATAGGACCCCATCAGCGATGAGGTGGAATAAAGTAGACAAGAAGAGGAGGCAACGATGCCCTTGCTGGTAGTGGAGGGTGGAAGGTCGGGCGAAGTCCAAAACTTGAATGGGATTCCTTTCTCGGGTACTTATTCTTTTTCATTATCCCCTTCCTTAAACTTCTTTTTAAATAATGTTACTCTTTCTAGTTTGGATTGGGTGGAGGGATTAAAAAATTTGACTATCTCATCCCGGCTCACACCGGCTTATCTCTCTTTTCCCAATTTCTCTTCTTTTACTTTGGAGAAGACTCCCCCACCTATTGAACCCGATCCCTTTATAGTTATGTTTGAGCCTCCACTCTCCCATCCTAACTCGTCAGATTCCGGTTATTTCCTCTGGTCTTGTTCCAAGGAGGCCTGAGGGGGTTTGGGAAAAGAAAAGGTCGTGGCTTCTAAGGGAAGAGGAAGGAAATCCTTTATTCCTAAGGCACAATCCAAAGCAAAAAAAAAAAGTATATCTTGGAAGGAAAACAACAATCGATTGAGAGGGAGCTTAGAGCGGTGTCAGCCCAAATGAAGGGTCGTAGATGAAATTTATGTCCTTCAATTGTCCGGGTCTGGCTGGTCCCCACAAAAGATCAACACGCAAGAGGGTGGCTGATTCGAAACACACTAATATTTTGTTGTTACAAGAAACTTTAGGAGTAGGATAAGTGGTTAAAGCAAGGTAGGAAAGTTGGTTTCCAGGGTGAATTTTTGAGAACCTGGATGTTAGAGGATGTGCTGGGGGACTAACGATCGAGTGGAATGAAATAACCGTCAAGGCCTTGAACATGAGGGGTATGGAATCGGTTCTTGGCTTGAACTTTTTGGCATTGGGTCTAGGGGTCCCTTTTACCATTTTTAATATTTATGGTCTGTATATAAATAGGATCCCCTTCTAGGATGCCCTATTAAACAATCCTATCTTAAGAGGAGATTCAGAGATTTTAGGGGGAGACTTAAGCTTTTCTTTGGGGCAAGCTGAGGTATGGGGGCCTCATGCTCATGCTGATTTGTTGACAGGTTATTTCACACAGAAGATGGTAGAGAGGAATCTGTTAGACATTGAACCTATCAAACTCAAGCCTACATGGAAAAGTAATAGATGTGGAGAAGGGAGGGTGGCAAAGAGGCTGGATAGGTTCTTAGTGGTAGAACAGGTGGTGGACATGCTTCATCAACTCAGGCAGTGAGTAGGAAGTGGAGGACAGTTATATCATTTCCCTATTTTTCTACAACTAAAAAATGGACTAGCAAAACCTCCAAGTCCTTTAAAGTTCAATAAGACTTGGCTAAATGATGATTCCTTTAAATTATTGGTCTCTTCTATGTGGATTTAATTTAATCCAAGAATCTCGAGGACTGCATCTTTCCAATTTGCAGCCAACATCAAAATATTAAAGAAGGCTATAAAAGATTGGTCTGTGGAAAAGAGACTTCGTGAGGATAGAGAACTGAAGCAAGTAGAAGAAGATCTCTCAAATATCTATGAGGAGGATGGTGGGGGTTTGTTGAATCTGGAGGCCAAAGAAACTTTAATCAGGCTAGAAGGGAGAAGGAACATTATGCAATTAGAGAAGGAGGAGACTTGGAGGTTGAAGAGTAGGGCTACATGGATGGAATGCAGGGATGATAATACAAAATTATTTCATGCTTATGTAGGGGGGAGAAGCGCCAAATACAATTTGGAGTCTGTTGGATGAACAAGATGAAGCTCATTCCTTTTTGAAGGAAAGGCCAGAATTGGGGTAGATCATTTTAAGAACCTTTTTAAAGATCCATACCAGGCCTCTATTGCAGAAGTTATCAGAGTATCTCAACTGTTTAAAAGGTTAATGGAGGAGGAAGACAACAGATTACTGATGGCGGAATTTTCTAAAGAAGAGCTAAAGGAAGCTCTTCATAGTTTTCAGAAGGATAAAAGCTCGGGACCAGACGGTTGGACGATATAATTATTTCTGGATCTTTATGATCTCCTGGGAGGATATTTAATGAAATTAATCGAAGATACCAGACAAACGGGAAGGATACCTTCCAGTTTCAACTCAACCTTCATTGCTTTAATCCCTAAAGTTGACAGTCCTTCCTCTCTGAATGATTTTAGACCCATTTCCCTTTGCAAATGTATCTACAAGGTGGTCACTGAGGTTATAACAAGAAGAGTCAAGGAAATTCTATCAAAATATATCACAGAAGAAAATTTTGGTTTCCTAGAAGGGAGACAGATCCATGAAGTCATCGGGGTTGCCTAGGAAGGTTTACATAGCATGAAAACAAAAAAAACTCAAAGGGGCTATTCTAAAAATTGACTTGTCTAAATCCTATGACAAAGTAAGTTGGTTATACATTGTATGCTTCTGACTCATCTTGGCTTTGGTATTGATTTTATCAGGTGGATCATGAGTTGTATTACAATAGTTTATTTTTCAGTTTTGATAAATGGGCCTGGATCTCCTTTCTTCCATGCTAAGAGAGGTCTTCGACAAGGATGTTCGTTATCCAATTTTATTTTCCTGTTGGTAGTTGAAGGATTGAATAGGGCTTTAAGGGAAGAAAAGAGATAAGGTTATTTGAAGGGCATACAAATATCACATAATTTGTACATAACTCATCTCAAGTTTGCGGATGATGTCCTAATTTTCTGCACAGGAACGGTGAGGGACACAAATACTCTTCGATAAATCCTTGACCTTTTTTCAAAAGCTACAGGGATGGAGATAAATTCAAGGAGATCAACTTTGTCTTCTCATCCTTTGAGGGTCGGGGAGATGCATGAACTCACCAGGCTATTTCCTTATAATTTGGCAAGGCTATATGCTGGTTTGAAGTATCTAGGGTTCTACTTAAAACCAAATAATTATCAAAAACAGAATTGGAAGTGGCTCTTAGACAAACTAGAAAAATGACTGAAGGTGTGGAGCCATAAATGCCTTTCTAGCACAGGGAGGTTGGCGTTGGTAAAAGCAGTGTTGGAAGCAATTCTCATTTACTGGATGTCCCTTACCTGGATCTGTAAAGGTATTCTGGAAGAGGCAAGAAGAATTTGTTTAAGGTTTCTCTGGAGTAGAAAGAAGGAAGCCCAGGTGACCCCTTGGGTGCACTGGGAGAAGATTGTTGTACCTGAAGGGTTGGGGGGCTGGGGTCTTAAAAATATCTTTCTGTTTGCAAAGTCACTAGCGGCCAAGGGGGGGTGGAGACTTCTAAAATATGAAAGTATTTGGACTCAAGTGATTTCACATAAATACATAACTCCTGATTCTGTAGAAGACTGGATAAGGAATCCTAGGAAATCCCATGCATGAGGTTCGGTGATTTGGAAGACGGTGGTTCTATCCTTCCATGTTCTTGAATCCAACTTGGTTTTGAATGTGGGGAATAGCAGAAGGTTCAAGGTAGGTGAGGATCCATGGGCAGGAAGTACAACAACATCTACTCCTAGGCCACACGGTGGAGGTTTTGAGACAGAGAGGGTTCGTTTACCTCTTTAAACTAGCTGAACCTGTTCAGGAGAATCCCTCGTTCCAATATTAGAGGCCAAATTCCTTTTTTGGGTTATCAGAGCAAGATGAGAGGGAGATGGAAAGAATCATTGGAGAACTGAACAGGGCACAAATCCAGTTAAGGGACAGGGAGGATGAACTTATCTGGGATATAGATCCGCTTGGCATCTATACCCCCAACGCTGGATATATAAATCTAAGTGCAGATGGCTTACAAAGGGATCCAATCTTGTGGTGGAAGAAACTGTGGAAAATCAAAATTCCATGAAAAACTCGTCTCTTTATGTGCTATGTCCTGGAGAACAAGACTCCAACATGGGACAACTTGCAGAAAAGGAGCTTTTAAGGACCTGGATGGTATATGATATGCAAGTCTAATGGAGAGTCTATTTCTCATCTTTTTTTGAAATGTCCATATATAAAAGAAGTCTGGAATGAGTGTTTGAGGTCTTTAGGCTTACCTTGTAGGTGGGCGGGCAATACGGTTCTCCAAGCTTGGGAGAATTGGAGGACTTTGGTTGCTCAGGAAAATATGAAAGCTCTACCTCTGTTAGTAATTTGGGGAGTTTGGATTGCTAGAAACAATTTAATTTTTGTCAATAAAGCTTACACACCGAAAATTACAGCAGCTCTCTCTTGTGGCATACTATCTTCCTTTCCTCAACATATCAGAGCAACAAGACAGAGGGAGGATCTAGAAGTGGAACTTAACAAGTTATTGCCCTGGGGCTTCTTTGATGGAGCAGCACAAAATAATTCTTGTGGTGGAGGGGCACTTCTTTTTCTTTCAGAGACCCATTTCTTCGAGTTGGTAGTGGGCTTAGCGGAAGTCAATAACAATTTTGTTGAACTTATGAGCCTCAAACTCCTCCGTATTTTTGCAGCAGAGAAAGGGTGCAGAGATCTAAAAAAATTTGGAGACTCAATGAATGTTATAAATTGGAAAAAAGGGACTCAACATTGCAGAAATATAAGATTTTCTAATATTTTAACATCAATCAAAGAAGTTCTAAACTCTTTTGTTTCCTTTTCATGGCGGCATGTTTACAGGGATAACAACAAAGAGGCTGACAAAGCCTCAAAGGAGGGCTTGCAGATGGCCTTGGGGCTTTGGAAGATAAGAGAACATAGAGATGGCAGCACTTAGGAAAATTATCACATGCCCTTTATAGAATGAGCAACATTCTTTTCTTTCCAGCTCCACAACAACTTCCTTTTTTGCACACATAACATGATTTATTTTGCATAGTGGACTGTTTTTTCCACACATAATAGTTTGCAGAACTCTTTATTTTGAACAGGTTACTACAGGTGTCTCAGAGGCAATATCATTTTTGAACTTGACAGCTTAATTATAATTGTAATGTAACTGCTTTTTTTGGTTATTTGTGGGATTTATCAGAATACTTACAAAGTATTTACTAAAAGACCTATCAGTTCAACATAAATACACATTTATGTGTATCTGTAGAATGTAATTTTGTTCTCATTGGATGAAATCAAATTACGCTTTTTTCCCAGGAAAAAAAAATAAAATTTTCTCTTTGTGTACAATGATTAGTGACAATGCACTGAAATATATATATATATATATATACACACACACATTATTCATAAAAAAATTGAAATATTTTTATAATAGTATTCATATAATTTTAATTTTAATTATTGGGTTTGGATATAATTTTGGATTGATTTGTTATATCATCAGTTTTCGCATCTATTGTATGTTATACTTATTGACAACCCTTTGTCTTTCAAATTGGACACTATGTTTAGTACATTATACAAAATGTTTGATTTTCACAGACATTTATTTCAAAATATACAACAACTTGCATTAACATCCTATTATTTTGATCATCATTATTCACTACAACTGTTATCACTGCTCGAGCTACTTGCATGACTTGGGCTATTTGGACGGATGTTTTGTTGATTGCCTCGATTGTGTTCCTCGTCCCCAGAGTCCATCTACAAACATTAAAATAAAGTGAAATCAGTGTATCTACATTGGTGGGCATAATGCAAACTAAAATAGATATTATACATGAATGAAATTGAAAAGTGTACCATAAAAATAATTGAGCCTTAAATGATACGCGTTTGTTCAAAATCAAATCTCATGCCATCTTTCAACAACTCTTATGTTGGATCCGCTCCATACTTTGTTTTCGGCAAGTTTTATACCCCATCACAAATCATAGATTTAATATAAAGGATTTTTGTTGTTCCGTTAATTATAAAATAAGAGAAGTAAAACAACATATTAGATACTTACAAATTCCAAAATTAATTTTGAATACACCAACATATACTCACAACGCATACTTAACCTGTTTTCAATCAATTATTTTAATGGTTCTTCTTTGTATGTTAACACATGTTTGAAGACATCCAAGGATGGTCGATGTAAAAAAAATTAAAACTTGAAGATTACAACCAATATGAAATCTTAATTTGTTATAAGGAAATCACAATTACTCACAAACTTTGGTATCAACCATTTTTTTCCTTGTTGTCCTATCTTATGAGTTGAATGGGTTCCATTTTGTTTTTTTCCTTACAAAACAAATGAAAATTAATATTTAATGTTAAATTAATTAATTATAGGTACATAATATAAATTTTCAATGGTTGCATACATGTGAAGCACGTTGTTGTTGAGATGGCTCCTCCTGCAATTATGTCCATTTCTTTGACCATCTCCTTGTACATTTTTTTGGACATCCCTACTAGCATATTTCAGATATCACCTCGTTCATCCTCTGAGATTTTGATAATTTTCCTGAAAAATGAAAATGACATTAAACTATTTTTATATTGATATGAAAAGTAAATATAGCACAATCAATATTAATAAAGGGATAGTTTGTAGTAGGATATACATATTTTAGAAAAAACATGTTTATGAATACTACTTTTTGAATGATTTTTTGTTGTTGTTGTATGTTTTTCTTATTGCAAGTCTAACAAGTCTCATTGACCATTTTTATGGAAACACTTCCTATAGTTTAGATATAACTTGATTCTTTGGATCATTGGATTGATTTTTGTGTTGTAAGTGGAAATTATGTCTATACGTTCTTTCAAATATATCCCTCAAGGTTTTATAAAATTATTTACCCCTTTCATTAACTTCCAACACCACTCATGGGCAGCAGGTGCGAGGAGGGGGGATAATCTTCGACCCAGGAGGAAAAATAATAGAATCTTATGCTTGGGGGTTGAGAACAAAAACAAATAATGAAGATGAATGGTTAGCTCTTGTGTATGGGATCAAACTTATCCAAATTAAACATAGAAAAAGAAATCATTCTAGGAGATTATAGACAAGTCATTCAAAAGATGAGGAGAGGATATAATAATGGAAATATCATATGTAGAATAATTGCGAGAATAATTTCAGACTTCATGGCAAGAAAAGAACTCAGTTTCGTGCATATACTAAGGAAAAACAATGGAAAGACGGGCTCATTAGAAAATAAAGGGGCTAGACATGATATAGGATGGGTGTTATTTCCATTCCACAGGTCCTAAGCAACACCCTAAACCATGACTTACCTTTTCATTTGCAGCGAAGGTCAAAGGATCGTGTTGATGGGTAATGGAAAGAACATACATGGTGGTCTGCATGCTCAAGCCCTCGTGATCTCCAAACATTGCATTCAAAGTCTAGAGAGCGACATTCACTCTAGTTCAATGCTATAGCTACTTTCGCACACGAAATGGCAGCCGAGTGGGGTGGTTTTCAAGGAAGTGGACGATGTATTCATCAAGGAGAGACAAAGAGGGAGGCATCATAGGAGGTTTTCATTCTGGAATACACAGATATAAGCAGGAGTTTCCCCAGGTGCTCAGTGGAGGAAATAGTGACAATGGAGACTGAGAAGAATGAAGGGAAAGGATGGATAGAAGGTCTGAACAGAGTCAAGGGAAACATCGTTAATTTTCAAATTCATTTGAGGAAGGTTTTGGAATAAATTTGCAGTGGAGTGAGGCAAAATCAGGAGTTCT
>LPNX010894333.1:213862-260603 GCA_001517045.1 Pseudotsuga menziesii
CAAAAACCGCCAAAGAGATTTTTAGAAAAAAAAATTTAGGGACAGGATTTGGGATCTGATACAATAAGTGGTCCCATTACATCAAATGCCCAATGCTTTATATATAGAACTACAATTCCATTAAATCTAAAATGCCTAAGAATAAAAACCTTATTTGTGAAATAATAGATGGAGTTAAACCCGAATGTGAAATTTTGTAGCCACATAAAACAAAAGGAAGCAACAAGAAAGCAAGGGTTCCAACATTGAAGGTAACTATGAAATATTTTATGAATTTATGAATTTATTTTAAATATTAATAGGAACATCACCCCACGTAGGGTGCCGACCCAAAATATCTCATGTGACAATCCTGTAACCACATGTGACGCGGGGTGACCCATGACTCATTATGAGGCCACCCCCTCCATGCAAAGCACTAGATGCCCCCATACTAACCATTACCCCTCGCATAGGTGATAAGATGGAATGGTTGCAACTTACAAGCATGGATTTATTCCTTCATATGGATAGTAAGTTTGAAAGGTTAAATCCTAGTCCAGATTGACAGAGATCCTTTGCGACATTACTAGCACCAACCATATTCATAACTCTCACCATGATCATGATCGTAATTGGATATTATGGCACTAGGGATAAGTATGGAAACCAGCTTAAAAGAGACCCACCACCCTGCATTTGCAATTTTCATACCCACAACTTCGTCACCACCCATAAAGTGAAAGTTGTAATCATCTACTCAGTGCAAAGAGACAAAACCAACCCCTGTGTAGTGTTTTTCATGGCTCCTCGAGGAAAGGGCATTAAAGGGGGGAATTCCAAAGCCCCAGCCATGGTCACCTCCCATATGTGAGGAGAGTTGTTTGTTGCATGAACCTGCATGAGCGATATTCCTAAGAACATGCAGTCAACCATCAATGAGGATAAAGAAAAAGTAAGGTTCGAGAGGCAGTTTATTTATGACGAAGACATTTGTTTGCAATTCAACAGTTGTTTTGAATATCTGGGCAACACCAGAGCTCAAACATATTTTTTTCAACGGATTGTTGTAAAGTTGTGGGCCCATAAGTAGATGATAGGGAAGGTGCTAACTGAGAGGGGGAAGCCTATAATGAAATCCTACTGTAGCAAGATGCAATGCAAACTTAGTTGGACTCTCTGGCAGAAAAAAATAAATAAATAAAAGATATGGAAAGGGTTCTGATGCAAATTGTGAATGGTTTAGGTATTGAAACATGCTCGCGTCCTCACTCTCTTTTGACTCACCAACAACTATCTACTATGGAAGTTATGATGACAACCCACAATAATGAGTTCTCCTCTTTCCATTTAACTTGTTTTTCAGTTAGACAATGTTGCCTAAGGAAATTATGCTACATAAACTCATTATGCGTCATTGTTTTGTTTAAGTTTCTCATCAAAGACTCTGTTACTTGGTTTTTTTTGTATGACTACCCTTAGGGGCAGATATATTTGGGTCACTCTTTAATGGTTTTGGCGCAGCTTTATGGTATGTTTTCCACTTAGGAGATCCAATATCTGTGTTGTTGTTGGTTATGACTATCAATATTTTTATCTTTTTATTAGGCGATTAAAGGACCTTACTTCTTAGCTACAAACCAAACTTAATAGGAACATAAATAAATCATGCATTGAGATCAATAGTAATAATTTACATACTTGAAGTTTTTACTATGCATACTTTTGTGTGATTCACCATACCTAACAAATTCTGATCTTTAGGATAGTATGGTTTCTCTAAACTCCTCTGTGGTAAGTCTATCTTGCAAAAATCTCCCTTCAAAATTTCAACAAAACAATGGAATATTGATTAAGTTTTCTTTTTAAAACACTTTATCAAAATAGTTTTTTGAAAAAGAAATTCTTCTTTTTTTTCAACTCGTGGGAAAAAACACCTTTTGCATTTGTCTTCTTCTTTTGATTTTCCACATATTGGTGCGCTTATATGAACTGGTGTACTAGTGCGACGTAATAGACAATGCAATGCACATATAACTTCGTATAACTTTTTTTGAAAAACTAGTGCGCTAGTACAATAAGAGTGCATCGATGCGCTATATGTTCTAAAGTGCACCATATGGGGGGAATAAAATAGGAGTATAAACTTGTAACAGAAAAGTATTCTCATCTTGTAATATGTGCCTATCAGTATGCCTAGATTATATTGGCACACCGATGTGATATAGTTTGGAAATAGCACTAGGTAGACATAAAATTGAAAACTTTATAGGTATTTAAAATTGATAAGTTTGTATCGCGTTTTCCATTGACTGGTGCATATTAGAGATATAATTGCACCAATGCTCTATTATATAGTAATTGAACCAATTACAATAATATTGAAAAATGCATATTTAAATATCCACTATCAGATATAGCAAATATTTTATTTTGTGAATGTTTAGAGACGGTGTAGAACTGTTTTATATGCATATGTGCATTTAGTTATTAAAAATGCACTAATGCATTTATTATATTTCAACACACCAGAGTAGTTAAAAATCCCTATGAATGTATGTTTGAACTTAGAATGGTATATTAATCTCAAATTCTCTTTTGGGATACAATCGCATCAATTACAATACTTTATAGTATACATATGATGCTTAAACACACCTTATTCATAAAAAATGGTTTCAAATTTATATTGGAAGTTAGAATGTGATATGGTTCTCATATTTTATTTTAGGAATATAGACACATATTGATTGTTGATTTGCCTCAAATGCATGGAGAAAAAATTATAATATCAAATGGTCAATTCTTCAAATTCGAACTCATTCCATATTGTTCAAAGTTCATTGAGTTCTCCCTTTCCATCTTTGATGGGTTCAAATTTTATTTCTATTTTGATTGTCTAATTGAATTTATGCTATATATCCATGTGAATTTGAATAACAATGTATTCAATTTTATAGGATCCGGAATTAGGATCGAGTTTGGAGGCACAAAATATTCCACCAGTTGAAAAATGTCACAAGCTCTTATCAAGAGTAAGATACCGCAAGCAGTTGGTAGATGAAAATGGACAACCTTTTTACACCGCCAATTGTAACTTTCCATCTTCTAGCCACAATCTTGGGTCATTGGTGGTAATTCATTGTGATCTAGATCTCTTTTATGACACCCCAGTAGTATGTGTCTATTCAAAATGTCAAGGGTTAAAGGAGAACCCTCGGCGTGTCACACTCACCCATTATATTAATGATCGACTACCCAATGTTGATAGTCTAATACTTCCTACGGTGGTAAAAAATCCAATAGGTGATATAGAAACTACACGCAGGAACACTTCCTTATGCTCTTTTTTGAAAAGTTGGAAACCAAAACAACTATGTTGCATCCTAAACGAACTAACCCCTTTGCTTTTATTCAGTCAATTGAAATTTCTAGTGATCCAAAGTATGATACCAATGCCACCCAAAACATCTCTAATAGGATATCCAAAAAGTTGTATGAGTTGAGAGCACAAATGTCCCAAGTACACACCAAGGCGAGTACAATTGTTGGAGGGTAGCGATGACTTATTTCTTCCTATGCATTTGCAAAGTAAATACCAAACTCGTTACAACTGCACTTTGCATGATTCTTGGTCGTCTTCTTTGCATGTTCCTGATGTTGGAACCAAATTCTCCTTTCTTTGTTAATAATTTTATGATTACCAAGTCTATGATAGATGTTGAAATCTTGGGTTGTTTATCCTTTCACATGTGCTTGTTCCTCCCAAACAGTCAGTAGCACTTATGCCATTTTTTAGTCCTATTTATTGTCGGTCTGATTACTTGAATATTGTTAAATACAAACATAACATTTCCATGTATAGTATGTGCATGAAATATTATGCTTATGGAAACTTTAATTGGAAGGACCCGTTATATATCAATGGAATTCCACACACTCATGGGATCATTGCAGGATTCATAAACAGTTTTAGGTGTTTTTTTTCCTGCAAATTGTACATTTGAGGAACACTCCATTGACCAGGATTTCTTTATGAAAATGAAAGCATCCAAATTTGTTGTTTTGCATGCAATACGTAGTTTGTCTCTTGCTGACAAGTTGTTAATATACTATAATCTCCATAGACCGCCAACCACTCATCAAATACGACTTACATTGGGACTACCTTTAGATGTCTTGTTGGGGCGTAAGACACAAATCATTGGGGGTTGTATTTTTTTTTGTTTTCAATGGGATGAATGTAAATGTATTGCTCAATTTAAACTTTTGTTTTATAAATTTCTTGGGGTTGGGAAATTACTATTGGAACAAAATCTCATGCTTCTATAATAAATGTTTGGTATAATGTTTGAACAAACCAATTGCATTGTGCTTACTAATATCATCAATATGATGTTCACTCAAATTGAAATCGAGATTGTGATGATGAGCAACCTATCTACCATATTTCATTGCACCCCACAACAATTTAAAATTGAGAGAAGGTTGCAAAAATACCGTAACTCAAAGATGAAGCATACCAAACATGGTTGAATCAACCACCTATTCAATTGCCACTATGTCCAAATTCACCAATTAGGAATGCCTATAGTAACAGTAAGTATTCACATGTTGCAAATGGAGGCAATGAGATAAAGGTTGGTATGGATGATTTCTTATGGGATACTAATGTCATGGAGGAAATGTTGGTAGATGAATTTCAGGACGATGAGCTAAGGGATGATGTTCATATCACTAATACCTTCTTCAAATCCTTAAATCCATTTTCACCATCCCTCTCTTTAGACATGGTTGTTCAAATTCTACCTAGCTGGGGACAACAATGTTACTATACAACTTGAAAGCAATGTATGTCATGTCAAATGTGTGTTTCTCGACACTTTTAAAGTAACTGACCATTAAGCCCTTTATATTTTCAGGAATCTTGTCACACAGACAACATTGAAAATGGTTAATTTTATGAACGTTAAATGACATTGTACATTTCTATTGCCTAATAATTATAGGTTATTCAAAGATAAGATACTTATGAGTGATAATGTCTTGCCCAACAACTGCAAAAAGGTAAAGCAAATGTTGAAAAATATTGGGTGTTGAGTACAATCATATCATGCATGTCCAAATGATTGTATTCTATATAAAGGCGAATATGCATACAAAGAGATATATCCAAAATGTGGGCCTAGCAGGTACTATAAAAAAAGGGTAAAGCACATGGTCCTCCTCATAAGATATTGAGGCACGTGCCTATAATCCCAAGGATTCAAAGGCTCTTTCCTTGCAAAGAATTAGCTATGTTGTAGGGATGACTTGCCTCACATAGAAGTGAGTTAGGAGTTATGTGAATCCCAATAGATTCAATATCCATGAAGCATATAGAGGATACGTGGCATGATAAATTCAAGGATGAAGTGCAGAGCCTTCAATTGAGCATTGTCATGGATGGTGCCAACCCATATTCCCTCCAAAACACCAACTATTATGTTTGGCCTATAGTAGTGATCAATAACAATACCCCCCCATGGTTTTCCATGAATAATGGACATCTGATGTTGTCTCTTATGATCCCCGGTAGAATACAGGTGAAGAACATGAATGTTTACCTACAACCATTGATCGATGAATTGAATAAATTATGGGAATTAGGGATACATGTATAGGATGTATCAATACCCATCCCAACATAGAGGAGTTTTATGTTGTATGGGATATGTGCCTACATTACACATGATTATTCAAGATTAGGTGTTTTCTCTGGTAAACATGTTATATGATTTGTTTATATTTGTAACGATATTTTTTGGCATACCATAACATCACAAGTCTGGTAACAAAAGGTTATCATGGATGTAAATGTTGTGGACCTTCTATGAAGGTTAGGTGGTTCATCCACCTACAAAATTCAGTGTATGAATACTCCGTGATATTCCCCCCATAATAACACCCTTATTGTAGAATAACATTTATTTTCAATGGTAAACTAGAGAGAACCCAAAGGCCTGAAATAATGACACTGATTGACTAGATTAGGGAATATGATAGATAGAAGGAGAAGTAGATTGCATAAATGTTGGATTGAAATGGGGATCCTATGTTCGATGATTCTAAATTCTTTAAAACCTATGTTGAGAAAATTCCCATTGGGATGAAAAGAAAAATTGTATTTTATGAGCTCCCATATTTGGAGCATCTTAAGATTGCACACTTACTAGATCCCATGCGTATATTTAAAAATGTTTCATCTTATTTATGGAGGTACATATCATTGAAACAAAGTAACACATTAGTTGTTAGGAGAGATCTTATTTATTCAATCAACACCAGTGCATTAGTATATATTAACGCACCAATAATGATGCTCTATGGTTTGTGAAATGCACTTGAAAGTGATGTTGTGAAAGTGTTTTATTAATTTATAGCGATGTGTTATTAAAAATACAGTGCACCATCCAAGCAGTGCACTACAATTTAATAACACAACACTATCTATGCACTCCATACATTTTTAGGGAGCATCAGCTTGGGTGGTGCAAGTTGAACAACTCAAATGCACCGTGCATAAATTTTATTTATTTTTGGTAAAATGTGTAAATTTAAGGTGAATTTCAAATATTAATATGCTAAAAGTTTAAATTATAAGGTAACTAAGAGATTACCTGGACACTTGCACATTGGGGAGGCATGGTTGCCACATAGACAGAAAAATCAAAATTTCCTACCATTTGGCAAAATTCGAAGGGCACATAGGAAGCAACGAGTGGGAGAAATCAAATCACGGGGAGCACAAATGGAAGGGCACTTCAAGGAGTCAACTATAGCACAGGTGCTTAGGTGGTCTAGAACGCTAAAGCATGGTAAAACTAGTTTAGTTGTCGAGTAATTTATTTTACCATGTTGCGGTGCGCCCAATAGTTAGACATACCGGTGCAATTATGTGACATGGTCACACTAGTAATAAATATGAATAATAAAAATTTTTATGTATTGCAATTTTTTAATTTTATTCTAATTCGTTGTGTGCTATTATGGGATGTATTGGTGCATTTAAGATATACAAACACATCATAAATAAATATAAAAATATTTTTTCGTGAGTGTTTTTCAAGTTTACCCTACTTTGGTGCTCCAAATTACATGATGCACCGATGCGTTGTGAAGATAAAAACACATTGCTTATGATATAGCAATATAAAAAATATTTTTTGTCGGGCAATTTTTGTAATGATACCTTACATTGATGCGTAATATTAGGCAACACATTGGTGGGTTGTAGGGATATAAACACATTGTTAATGAATATAAAAATATAAAAGTAGTTTTTCTGTTTAGCATTTTTATTTAATTTCACCGTGCTTCAGTGCTCCCAATTACACAATGCATCGGTGTTGTTCAACTCTCTAAACACACCATTAATGGATCTATAAAAATCTAACTATAAAAAATCGTCCAACGATTCTTTTAATTTTACACAACGTCGGTGCACCAAATTAAACAATGCACTGGTGCATTATATTATATAGAACGCACCACAATTTTTTTTAACAACATAGTTTTTTAGGCATGGGGGTTTTATTTTTGGCTGAAAGTGGTGCGTGAATTATGTGGACACACTGGTGCATCCGATTATTTTAAATACAACGGTTATTATGGACGGTAAAATAAAAAATAATTATTTTTTCTCCCCATTGAACAAGTATTTTCAATATCAGTGTGTTTTGTTTTTGTTCACACCAGTGCGTCTGGTCACCTTTAGGGTATAAGAATAAAATCCCAGCTGTAGTCTTCTAGCTAGCCCCACTAGTATCTTAGTATCCTAAATCCCAGCCCCACTAGTATGTGATTTGACTCAATCCATCCGCACACGCTCAGCACAGTTATGTCACCTTAATGATTCCACCCTTTAGATGGTGGTTGCTTTCTTTAGATGGTGGTTGCTTAGCCTTGATAGCACTCAGATGGTATCACTTACTCGCATATACTAAGTGTGCACTAGTGTGTTTTGTTTTTGTTCACAATGATGCGTCTATACTAAAGGTGCACTGGTGTGTTTGGTATGTATAAAAGCACAATATAAACACTTCCGTTAAAAGTTTTGTCCACTCACCTTCGCCATCAACCTCCACTATAAACATATATTTGGGCTCTTTTTAGAGGCGTGTTTTCAATATATGTTAGAGGGTGTTTTCCTTGTAGTTCTTCAGGGTGCCAACAAATATGAATATTGAAAGAGACAAATATTCCAAAGATTGCTTTCCGCACACATGAAGGCCGATATGAGTTCTTAGTAATGCTATTTGGACTTTGCAATGCCCCATATACATTTCAGAGTTTCATTAACAATATATTTTGGCATTTCTTCATCATTTTGTGCTTTCCTTCATTAATGATACCCTGATTTACAACAAAATCCAGGATGCCCATGTAAAGCATATGGGTAACTCCTTCGAGACCATTAATCGTTCCTTAAACATTACATGTGTTCTTTTGGGGGTTCAAATGTATACTTGGGTCACATTATCAAGCAGGATGGAGTGCAAGTGGACCCTAGGAAA
Organism: Pseudotsuga menziesii; assembly: GCA_001517045.1. NCBI lineage: Eukaryota > Viridiplantae > Streptophyta > Pinopsida > Pinales > Pinaceae > Pseudotsuga > Pseudotsuga menziesii. The sequence goes on from LPNX010894333.1 coordinate 222,397, forward strand.
TTGAGGCAATGTAAGAATGCCACGTCCCAAAACCTTGAAGAGCTTACATGGTTTTTTCATACCAATTGGATACTACAAGAAGTTTGCAAAGAATTATGGGGGAATTGTCACCCCATTAACAACCTTACTCAAGAAGAATGTCTTTGTATGAAATGATGCAACCATCAAGGCCTTCTTAGCTTTAAAAGATGCCATATGTACCACACCAATTTTGTTGTGCCTGATTTTATTAAGACATATGTCTTATAATGTAATTCTTCGGGAATAGGTATTGGTATAGTGTTAATGTAAGAAGGATGACCCATAACATTCGCCAATAAACATTTTTGTGACATAAATTTGGGAAATTCTACCTATGAGAAAGAGATGATGGCCATCGTTCATGTAGTTGATACTTGGTGGCCATATCTCATCGAAAGGCACTTCTAGATCAAAACATATCATCATAGTTTGAAGTATTTTTTGGAATAATAATTGTCCTCCCCATCACAACACAAGTGGGTCACTGAGATACTTGGGTATGATTGTGAAAACGTATATAACAAGGGAAAAGACAATGTTGTGGTGAATGCATTGTTAAGGAAATACGAGGAAGATGCATCTCTCTCTTGCTTTATCTTCACTAGTACCATAGTGGTTAGTAGAAGCACAAAATGAGGTGGATAGGAGTGGTTGCCCAACGATAATGTGTCTTAGTTTCAAAATACTTTAGGAAGATCCCAATCCTCCCAACAACTACACTTGGAATCAAGATATATTGAGGTATAGATGTCACCTTTTTCTAGTATCAAACTTAGCTTTAAAACAAAAGATACTATAAGAGTTGCACTCATTCCTATGGAAATTCATTCAAGCTTTCATAAATCCTATTAACACATCAGGTGCTCTTTCTTTTGGGAGGGAATTAAAGGGACATCCACACTTTTGGAACTGAATGTGACACTTGTAAAGAAATAAGGGTGATATAGTGAAGACCCCAGGAGAATTGCAACCATTTCCAACACCAACCACTATTTGGACATACATATCCATGTATTTTATTGTTCGTCTTCCGAACATAGGAAACAAATCAATTATCATGGTAGTGGTTGATCAGATTTTCAAATATGCTCACTTATGTTCCCTCCAACACTCCTTTACACTAGAAAATTTTGCCCAATTTTTTTTAATCGTAATTTTAAGCTACATGATATGCCTACCTCCATTGTGTTTGATAGGGATCCCACATTTACCAATAAATTTTTATAGGAGTTTTTTACACTACAAGGAACCTAGTTGAAAATGAGCACAACTTATCATCCCCAATCATATGGACAAACAGAAAGTGGTTAGATACAAGTGTCTTCAAACCTATTTGAGATGTTTTGCATCATAAAAGAAAGACCAATGGGCACAATGGTTACCCCTTGTTGGATGGTGGTATAATACCATTTATCTTGATGCTACCAAAATTGCCCCATATGAAGTTGTATATGGCCAACAAATACCTTTAATGGTTTCATACTTATTAGGTACCTCCAAATTTCATGTAATGGATAGTTTGCTTCACCATTGAGAATCCATTCTCCACACACTTAAGGGAAATTCGATTATGGCTTAGAATCACATGAAGCCATCATACATACTGTTAATTCTAAACCTAATTAAATATAACAATGCATACAATTCTTAAGCATAAACATAAAGTAAAATAATAGTGTGCACACACATTACACAGATATTTTACCCCAGAAACCCTTAATCGGGAAAACCAACTTAACTTGAGCTTCGTTGCTGCTCTCTTTGTTTCTTTCATTGTATTAACTCAACCATTTAGAATACAATATATAGGTCTTACCAACCTTTGAAACCCTAATTCCGAAACTGGAATCAAAATACAATGGCTCGAAAACCATTGGTCGTAAATAGCCAAAAATGGGGCAAAGAAATAGCCCATTGGCCAAACCCCCTTAATTCAGAGGCCAACCCCTGAACCCCCACCAAAAGGTGTACAAGTCATGCAAAGAATATAACTCATACCCAACAACTAACATCCATCATAACATTCCTTTGCAAAAGGGGATTTGGTGTTCTCTATCTCCAACCCTATAAGCAAACATCTCTTAAAGCTAAAGGCCATCATAATCTATTGCCAAAGTTGTATGGGCCATATTAGATTGTACAATGCACTTGACAAGTGGCTTACAAATTAGCCCTTCCAACCAACTCCAAGATCCACTAAGTGTTTCATGTTTCTTGTTTGAAAAAGGTTGCGGGGAAAAATTACCGAGTTCAAACCACATTACCGAAACTTGATGAAGAAGGCTCCATTTGGATCCAACCATAAGCAATTTTCGCCACTAGATAGTGTCCAATAATTCCTAGTCCAACGGAAGGATATGCCACCCAAAGATGCTATCTGGGAATCATCCACCATTTTGCAACAATTTCCCCATCTCCAGTCTCGAGGACAACACTTCTTTAAAAGGGGGGGCAACATTTTAGGATCATACCCTAACCACTCAAGTAGATATATAGGATGATATGTATTGAGGCAATTTCTATTAAATAAGGCCCATAAAGTAGATGTCGTATGAAAAACAATACTTGTAAGAAGGCTTACTAGAAGGCTCGACCTACTATAATATGTCTTCGCTAAATAGTATCTAGAAGGTTCCACCTACTAGAAAGTTCATTCCTTATAAAGTACCTAACATGTTAGATATAACTATATAAAGAAGTAGAAGCAATGGAATGAGATGTCTTGTGAAGTATATTGTATTTGGAGCTCTTCTCATCTATGTTATTTAAAAATATTGTGGCATTTGGTTATTTAAAATTGTCTCCTGTTGTGATAATTATGTCATTTCGTTTGAAAAATCTTGCTATATTTTGTTATTTATGTTATGAATTTCCTATTTTGCTATTCAGTTACATAACAAATTTGTAGCTTATGAATTAAGAAAATTAAGTGATAATGAGAAAAAACATTTTATTTCATAAACTATAGTTAGTCATAATGGTTCATTCCTTACATCTAGGGTATCATTATCTGTTGGGATGTAGATTCAAACTATAAACAACTTAATATAGTTTACAATATTTGTTCACATAACCTAAGTTAAATACCATAAATAAGCCATGGATGTTTTTTTTAAGTGTATAGTATGTACTTTAGAATAGTGTATGCAAGGGGGAGGAACAAACTAGTGATATGTTGAAATAAACAAAAGAATAAATGACACTTATTAGACATGGAATAAATAAAGGAATTATTAGACAAACTAAATATAACAAACTTATACTAGAATTAAAGCATTATATGAGAGATAATGTATTTATTAGACGATATAAAAGTCCAATATTCAAATATGAAAAGCTTAAACATGAGATTTTATGGACTCTTCACTTAATCATTAACCCAATCAGCAGTAAGGCTTATAAATTTGCTATAACACCCCATATTTTGATTAAACATATTTTATCAATCAAACATGCTACACTTTAAATGCTTGTTATATGTTGGACTCAACTCGATTGAGTAAACAATAGTACGACATGATGGAACTGATTATATGTTGTCACTATGGTTATGTTGTCATTATGGTTATGTTGTTATGATGTTTATGATGTTACTATGTTGTGATTATCATGATATTCCTTTCTTTTATGATGATAGTTATATGTTTAATTTGTTTTCGTTGATGAAATGTGAAAGATATGATGTGGTATGTGGATACCGTCTTATGATGTGATCAATTGAATTATTATATGTCATGTGTATCTATGATGAATTAAATTGTTACATGAAAGGATGATGATGATGATGATGTGGACCAATTGATGATTGAGTGGAATTACTTGTTATAGATGTGTATTTTGTGAAATACTACCCCATAGGGCATAGGGGCTATGTGATAGTCGGGTACTTGACATGAGGTGTGGAAATATGCAATAAACTTTAGCTATCAAAATGGATGATACGATGACACATACTGATAATCTCAATAGCAACAGAGTATGATTTGATAAGGTATAGACCTAATATGTTGAGAGGGATGGATGTATTTCCTACCCTATGTTACTGATACCTGGGGTCGTGGGAGGGTCGTCCTGAGACATGCTCCCCAAGTTATTGTGATGACTATGGTGGGATGCCTACTAGGAGGGGACATGTCCACTGTGATGACTGCTCTCAGGTTTTATATGTGGTTAGGTCAGTGAAGCTGACATCCACATCTTTACTAGCGGAGGAAGGATATGGAGGATGCAGACATAGGTTATGACGGGAGCATGATGGGAGGATATTTTTGTCACATCCCCACCCTTCTACTAGAGAGAGGATGCGACTATGTTGCTATCAATCTGGGAAATCTAAGCCCCATGAACGTAATATAAAAATGCATTGAACTTAAAAACATACACAGATGTATAAATCATTAACATACAGTGGAATAAAAACACATTCATTCAAGCATTTAGTAGGTCTCAACATATTAGGTCTATACCTTATCAAAAAAACAACCCCCTAGCAGTAATTCGATTTCCATAAATGTTTGTGGACTTCACATGGGAAAAACAGACTCAACAACACCCAAAAATCGTGGGTCTCTTCTCCCACTCATTGGGCATTACCAAAACTAGCTTGGAAAACAATGAGGAAATGCAACAGAATCGTGGGGGAGGCAACCCAACCAATGATCATTCCAAAACGATTTCTCGGCCTGGGGAAATGAAGAAAACGACTGCCCACGTGCGGGAAAACACACAAAGAAAACCAAAAACGTGAATGCAACACACAGGAAGCTCCCAACTGCTTGAGAGAGTCCCAACATGGATGAATGATGGGTGAGAAAAAACACCCAAGAGCACCCAACTTGAATGAAAAACAAATCAGACCAAAACGTGGAGGAAAAAGAGCTCTCCAAGATTCCCTTGCATGAGGAAATGGAGGACATGGGTGAACCACCAAATGAGAATGACATTTTGGGTGTCAACTTGCCCCAAAAGTCAAAATCGTGTTTCCCAAAAACTGATGGCTTCTCCAATTCGAATTTGGACTGCCATACCTTGCCCATCCCATGCAATAACAACCTCAACCAATTTCTGGCAGTAATAAATGATTGGGTGAATAAGACAAGAAAGGTAGTTGACAGCTTAATGGGTTCTCCCTTTGACATTGGCTTTTCCTCATTGGCTCAAGGTTTGAATACCCCCCCCCCCACCTTATCCTTAGGAAGTCATGCCCCCATCTCTTTTAATGTTTCATTGACATAGTTGGTTGTGGGTATTTAATTAGATTGCATATTTACATGATGTCCAAAATTATAATGTGCTGGTTAGCACAAAATACCATCGGCATCGGTTTTTTTAATCGCCGAAACATAAAACAATAAATCAATGGTGGGGATTTTGCCTTTAGCTCCACGCCATGATTAATTACAATATTTACATCATATACATTTAATGCAAACGGGGTCAGAACCAGGGTATTACAATTTTAGTCAGTATTGTTTAAGGGTTTGGGTTTCCATGATACCAAGTTAGTGGTAGTAGGTACCCTTCCTTCTAATTGAATGATTAAACTAATGTGAACATAAAGATAATGATATGAAATCTTAAATGGTTAAGTGTTACAAAAACTAATGATGCTAAAGTAATTATGTTACATGTATGCTTGTTCTACATGTCTGGAAGATTATTATTATTAGTTAGCAGGTATGCATATGCAAGATGAATTTTGCTTATAGTACATATCTAACCTGTGCATACGTTGGCCATGCATGCACACTTAGCACATGTACAATAGTATCGATATACAAATACTTGACATGTTAAATAATTATATGAGTTGTTGTGAATAACTAAGTTATTTGTTCATTGATCCAATACATATAATGAATGGTTAAGTTATTAAGCAAATGTGAACATTGTAATAAGTAATTAATTAAGCGTCATCAATTAGAATTAACATTGTAAGGAAATTGTTGTAAATAAACATAAATATTGTTCCATATGCATCAACATAATTGTATTGTTTAATTGTTTATCGTGATTGTTCAAACTATTAATGGTGCTTTGTTTATAAATACAAGAATAATGTGTTGGTACTAGGGTACTTGTTGGTTAAACAAATAAATATTTCCATTATTTATTAATCACTGATTATTATTATTATTTAATTAATATTTATTTTTTTTAGACAAAAACGGTTGGAGTTGTATTAATCGCTTTCTGGTTAACCAGAATCTACAACGTACAAACTTGAAGAGGGACGATGACCTCTAACAGTGTTGTCAGCCTTCTTATGAATTATGACTATCTTGGGAGATAAATCCCACTTACTTATAGTTCTTTTTCGAGAGAAAGACAAATTTTGCTTACAAGAATAAGCTCTCACAAACTGTGAGCAGAGAAGAATGCAGAAGCAAAACATTAATTAGTAGGGGAGGAAGAATGCACCTTAATAAAAGATTCTAATCGCTTCTGAGATCCCCAAAAAATGTTTGAGGATGCTTCCTTTTCCCTACGTTCTTTGTTGGAATTTCGCCCTCTGGTGAGGGGGGGAGAAGGGGCTGAGAAGTCTTTAGGGTCAGGGCTTCCTTCTGACCCAGCAGAAGGAACTAAGGAGGCTAGTCCTGCTTGGACTAAGGCCTCTTGATCTAACGTCGGAGCATCTCTCTTGGAGCCTGGAGGAAGGCTTGGAGAAGCTTCTTTCGCAGATGGGGCCGCCACAGCTGTTGCCGGGGGGACGGAAGGACCTAGGGGGATCTCGCCCTGCACCAGATCTTCTGCTGCTTCACACTCTTGTGCTTCAACTTCCTAGAAAACTTCAAATCTATTTTTGCTTTCCAACGGAGGAGAGAACGTTGCAGAAGGATCTTGAGGAGGATCCTTTTGCTGTTGAGGTTCCTTTCGCCGGGGGGGACGGCATCGATTAGTGACTGTCTAGAACTCTGCTTCTTTAGTTGCCTAGGGAACATTTGATTTCTGAGATTCAGAAATCTTGGGGCAATTTTTGGAAAAGTGACCATAAACATGGCAAAAGTTGCATTTGAAAGGGATCTGCTCATAATCCAGCTCTTGGTTATGGCTCCATTCTCCTAATGTAAGCTTTAGGGCCTCAGGAGCCCTTTTTCGAGATTTACCTCTACGCAAATGCGGGCACATGAAAACTGACCCCCTTTTGGATCTACACTATCCAGGTAGTGCCCTAGCTTATTATCGATGTCCACAAGAGAGCTTTTCCCCCAAAGATGAAGTGGGAGATGAGGCAGTCTTACCTAGACTAGAGCGACTGTTATCTCTGCTTCTGGGTTAAAACCCAGAGTCCATGGGGCTAAGAACAGTCCTCTCGAGCCCATGAAGAACGGACTCGATCGAAAAATAAGATCTTGCTCTTCTTTATTCAGGAAGAGAAAAACGAAATAACCCTTACCAACTGCAAAGAGAGAGACATGTCCTTCCACTATAGGCTACCAATGTTCAGCAATCCAAAGCTCTACCGCCTGGGGGCTTGGCCATAGCCCTGTAAACTTGCCGATGAGGGCTCTCTCTGAGAGAATGACCGCTTTCTGGCAAGGATCCGAAGGAGAGAGTTCCAAAGAAGGGATCTCCTCAATCTTTTTCATAAACTTGGAGGGGGGCAAAGAGGCATCCTGAGGAGAAGCTGCATGAACAAGTGCCTTAAAATCCAGAAGCTAGGCTTCGATCTCCATAAATGGCGCACCCAGCAGAGCAGATCCAGCAGCCACTGAGCGAACGGGCAAAGCCAGACCAGCACAAAACCATGGCTTGAGCAAGCAACAGGCGGCACCGAGGGACGCACCCAGCACAACAGGTCTGGCAGGAAGCCTTCCATGAGAGCAGACGGGCGCAGGACAACGGCTAGGGAAACCCTAGCCGCACATCAGAGAGGAGCCACATCCCAAAAAAATCCCTTTCATTTTTACCTCCAATTCGATCTTGTGAGTGCATTAACTTTAACTCATTATTTAATTAATATTAATAATGATAAAATTGTCTTTTACTACAAAGCATAATGGATCAATTAAATTATTATATGAGTTATTGAGTTAAGTAATTATTAATAGGATTAACAGAAGCATTTCATGAAAAGTTAGAAAGGAATATTTAATTATGGCATTAAAATAATATTTGTTATTAATTTATTACCATGTAAGACAACATATCTGGATTGGATTGGATAACACATTTAAGACACCGACCGCTACCAAATTGAAAGGTCAACAATAATAACCATTACATTTTATTTTATTCGAACATATTTCATGTTTAAAATAGTGAGTGGGACTAGTAATTAACCCACCATCTTGTAGAGATCACAAATGAACATATCGAGAATTATTAATGAATGTGCAGTCAACTCACTTAATTGAATTTAATTTACCTTAATGCCATTGAACTGCTCAAGAAAATGAGTACATAAGAATATAATATTTTTATTATGATTTGGAATTTTAAACAAGAAAGGAAATAAATGTTTTAGGGTTTGAGGGGATTTGATGGGTGTGGTGGAGTAAGCCCGAAGGCTTGAGGAGGAGGAAAAGAGTATTTAGGTGAGAACTTACAGGTTAGACGGGTTTGGTTATTTTGGAGTGAACTGTGAGGGAACTTTATTTTTTTTGGAAGTGAAGTCTTCCGAGGAGGGGGACAACTCCAAGGAGTAGGTGGGAAACTCAAGAGAAAGATGACACTTTTGAACAAAGGAAGAGGTTGCTATCAAGATTATTGGTTGTGGGCTCGGGGGCTAGGAAATCTGTTGATTTCCTAGGGACACCAAGATAATAACTGGTTGACAGGGTGGATTATCATTTTGGTTGATAAGTGGGCCTACGAAAATCCAAAAAAAATAAAGAGACAACTACTTGGGACTCCAAAAATCAACCAGCTCAAGAAACATGTATTCTCCAAATTCATTATATTGTTTAAAAATGTTGTTTATGTGCAAATGGTATGAACATAAATTTTAAAGTGTATTATGCTATGCTATTTACCTTTTAGTGTGGTTTACAATGAAATTGCAAATTTTACTATTTGATCATGGCTTTTTATGATTTTATAAGAACTAGCCTATGCATAAAAATAAACTGGTAAATGATGAAACAAATAGGTTGAAGACTACTCACAAAATACTACAAAGACATATTTACATAATCTCTTAGAAATATCATTCATTTTATTTATTTATTAAAACATAGAGCTCAAAACTAAGCAGATTTGCACTTGTCCTAAATTATTCAGAACTAACACCTTTCCATGTAGGAGGGTGTTATACTTGCCCTACCTCTTCTTTATCGAAGTTTCATAATGTGTTCCACATTTCTATTAAAGAAAAGATGGGCATATTGGTTCACTTGTTGATTGGTGTATTTTGTAGGCACAAGACCATGGTGTGGTAAAATTCCATTCAATATGAGTGTTAGATCATAAAACCAAAGGTCTAGGATCAAGTCAAGGTCCAATGGGATCTATAAAACAAGGTTGAAGTTACATTAGAGGATGCAAAGCTAACGAGTAAGAATTATGCAATCCTTTTGATGTATCACTAGTGTTATTGCAAGGGGTAGCATGTAGCCCTTTCCTCTTCTTTTTTCCTGGGAAAAATGGCGTAATTTTATTTCATCAGATGTGAACAAAATTACATTCTGTATATGCACATCAAGTGTGCATTGCTGAGAGAAAACTAGACTATTTCCAAGACATATTGTGTTCATTATGTATCTATGTTTTATGGAGCTATTACAATAGAGAGTTATGTTACATAAAAATCTGCTATAAAGGAGCATATATAGTCACTAGGCTTGCTGTCCTGATAATTAATCGATATAGCTAAACAACAAAAACAGAAAAGTTATGTATCATGCTATATAATAAACAAATAGTAAAAATTGTCTTGCTGAAAACTTTGATATGCCAGACTAGCATGAATGTTCATTCTATAAATGGTCGATGGTAGTATTCATGTACAGTCATGTCCTGGAATTCCTTTACCTTCCAAATCCCCAGAGCCAATTGCAAACCCTCCTTCGCGGCTTTGTCCGCCTCTTTGTTGTTTTCCCTGTAAACATGACGACATGAGAAAGTATCAAATGTGTTATGAACCTCTCGAATGGACAAAAGGATATTTGCTACTCTTAACTTCTTACATTATTGAGTCCCTTCTATCCAGTTTATAAGATTTAGTGAGTCACCAAAAATGTTTATGCTTCGGCAACCCGTTTCTGCTACAAAAATTAGAATAATTTTTAGGCTCGGAAGTTCAACATAGTTGTTACTTCCCTCTTCCAACCCCAGAGTAAGTTCAAAGTAGTGAGAATCTGAAAGGAAAAGAAGGGCCCCTCCCACACAAAAGTTGTTTTGGGCTGCACCATCGAAAAACCCCCATGGATTAGTCCTATCAATTTCAACTCCCAAGGTCTCCCTTTGATTTGTTGCTCTAATATGCTGAGGGAAAGCAGTTAGAATGCCACATGAGAGTGCTGCAGAAATATCTGGCATACAGGCTTTTTCTAAAGAAGAAAAAATGTAGTTATTCCTTACCAACCAAATCCCCCAAATGACCAACAGAGGCATGGCTTTCACGGGCTTGAGGTGTGCCACAGAATTCCATTTTTTCCAAGCTTGAGACACCGAGTTCCCCTCCCAAATGAAAAGGATACCAGTTGTTCATGTGCACTCTGCCCACACCTCTCTAATGAAAGGACAATTTAAAAAGAGATGTTGTTGAAATACTGAGAGGGGGGGTGAATCAGTATTTGTACTATTTAAAATTTTAATCAAAAGTAGGTTGCTGATCACCAATCACAACACATCATCAATGTGTATAAAAATAACGAGATGCACACTACACAGTAGTTTTTGACATGGAAACCCAAGTTCTGGGGGTAAAACCACAGAATCCTTTTTAAAAATAGTTTTCCAGAAATAACCGGAAGGAGGAAACAACCCCCTTATTATATAGACTTCAATTTTCCAGCTTCAACTGGAAGGAGGCTACGACATGAAGGAAGCTGCCACTCCCTAGTTTTTCGGTTTCAACCAGAAGGAGGCTACGAACTCCTTTCCTTGCCCCATCCTGCCACCCTGATAAGAAGAAGATTGTCGAACCTGTGGACCTGTCAAATACCAAACCCTGTACTCTCTGCTGATAACATCTGCACTCTGATCACTGCCAAATCTTTCCTGTATATAAATCACTCCCACACACTGCTCATCAAACCCAATCACTGAAGCATCTCGGCTCTTTTAACACTGAACATCATCATAGTGTATGTGCTACCATCATCATAGTGTAGATAACATTGTCATCATAGTGTAGGAGTGCATTAACATCACATCATCATCATCATACATTATCATCAAATGACTTACAATTTCATCTATACACTGATATCGCTGATCATACTACATGTACCTGTACACTTGTACACACTCACACTGTTGTACAGTCACTATACACATATTGCACTTTTCACTGACTTCATTGCACCAGATTGTTCACATATCCCTGTATATTCCACTATACAAACAATTGTACATAGTATACAACTTTACAGACAAATGTACATGTATACATATCCCAATGGTACACTACCGTTCACATCCTTATTCACTTCAACACATGTACACAAGTACACTCATCACTAAACATATATATATGTACCCATACACTCTGTATATTGTATTCATATGTATATATTACTGTATTTACTGTTCAAACATACCATTGTACTTCATGCATCATAGATCATAGAGTATACAAAAACTAACATTTTTACTGGTGCTTGACTTTAGGACTGTGGAAGATGACCCAAAAACTTGTTCAGTCTACAATACATTCTGTGCTGTAGATGACCTTAAGAAATATGAACTCATGCAGACTATTAGCAACAATGAAACACTTCAATAAATCTCAGACTGTAAAGAGGGTTGTTTCTCCAAAATTCTCGGGTGTAGGACTTGAATACCAAACTGTGGTTGAGATCCAAGGAGAAAATTCGGACTACAGCGACAATCAACCCAAAACTTGGTCTGTTTACCAAAGAAAATCACTGTGGAAATCTCAGGTAGCTAGGCTTCTTTGACTATTGAACTTTGGGACGACGTGGATTTCTTTGTTCTTCCAGTCATTCATGTAATTACGCTTGCCTTATTACTTGAGACGAAGTCTTTCGCTAGACCTAAGGGATGTTGTTGCAATTCAATACTCGGCTGGTGAACTATCAATTATTACATATCCATATCCATCCGCGAAACTAGCTTCTTCTTTCCAAAACGACGATGAGAGCATGAGGCTCGACTCGGCCCAGCTGCTAGATTCTTACTCGGTCTACGGTCAAATGACTTTGGGTTACAGTCCACACGTCGGTAGTGTTTCCAAGCAAATTCATAGGTCGTTTCTTCACTTCTCTGGAGCGACCCGATTTCACTGGCTCCCCTTTAATTCGGCAATGGGCATATTTCCTTCTCTTCTGCACGACATAACACAAATCTATTTTTACTGGCTCAGCTCTTTTCTTTGACCTCTCTTTCTACTCATATTTTTGTGGGCATTCACTCAGACTGAAACTTGACCTCGTCTTGGCTCCTTCAACAAATTGCCGCATGGTGTTGCCACCTTGATCAGTAAGAAAAACTCAGTCAACTGTGGAAAAATCATATCCTTCTCTGCTGTTGACTTTACCCACAAAAAAAACTAAGTCACAAATCAGCGAAAAACCTCTGTCAAATTGTATATTCGTTGTTTTTTATTGTGATAATTGTAGGTAAATTTATATACGTTTAAGGAAGAGTATGGGGCTGACATCTTAAAGGTTATTTTTTGTTTTAATTTTTTAAACACTTTTTAAGGTTTTATTAATTAAATATTTTTAATGTTTAATTTTAATATTACATTAAAACATGTCATATCTTTTATTAATGTTTTAAGAATTGTTTTAACTTTAGAAGTACTTCAATGTTGAGGATGAAGGTTTTTAACAAATTTAATTTAATTTTTAATATTATTTTGATTATCTTTTAATACTTGTTACTTATTTCATGTTAGGGCATCTTTGCACAAGTTGGGGAAATACTAAGTGTTTATAGGGTAATATTTAGGTTTAGAGTTTTAGGAACTTTAGTTAGGTCAACAAGGTTGCCACATACTTTATAAACATGACCATCAGGGTGTGGGGGTGCCTAAGCTTCTCCTAGGGTATCAAGACCTATATAACACACAAATGACCACTGAAAGGGTCATTTGGACTCTTCCAACTTCTTCAACCCACCAAGAACACATTATAGGGTAATAGGGCACTGTTGTGGTGCTAGGGAACCAACGAACCAACTTGGGGTTACTTAACCACTCTACAGGGTGTTCAGGGCTTTTGCCATTGTCCTAAGGGCTCCAAGGGCTTCAGACTTGGGCTTGGACAAAGTCAAAAGGTCTCCTTTGACACTGACACTTACTCAACCCTCAAAGGCTCCTCAAGGGGCACCAAGACACACTAACACACACCTGTTGGCATCAATGACAATTAAGTCAACAATCTCCCCCTTTGTCATTGATGACAACTCCAAAGCAACCCCTTCAAACGAGCTTCCTTTGTCCACAAAACTCCCCCTTAGATCATGCTTCTTTTACCTACCTTGTTCAACTTTTTCTCCCCCTTTGGAATCAATGGTAAAGGGTACTTCTGCCATGCCCCCCCTGTCATATTGTAGTGTTGTTGAAGATAGGGGAATTCAATTAGGAGATAATATGAATCCCAATTTTTCTCTGAGGTACTCAAAAGTATCTCTTGGGAGAGGCTTAGTAAAAATGTCTGCAACCTGTTCTTTTGTCTCGATATATTCCAACTTGATATTCTTTTCTGTGACCTATTCTCGAAGAAAGTGAAACTTGATTGGAATGTGCTTGGTATTGGAATGCATAATTGTATTCTTGGAGATACTGATAGCACTTGTATTGTCACATAAAATAGGAATCGACTCATTAGATGTCACGTGTATGTCTTGCAGGGTTTGCTTCATCCAAAGAATCTGAGTACAACAAGTTGCTGCTACTATATACTCTGCTTCTACGGTTAATAAGGACACTGAAGACTGCTTTTTGCTTGACCAAGATACCAGACAACCGCCTAAAAAGAAATTTGTTCCACTAGTGCTTTTTCTATCGTCAACACATCCTGCTCAATCTGCATCTGAATATGCTATCAATGTCAGATCATTCCCTTTTGGATACCAAAGTCCAAAATCCAAAGTTCCTTTGAGATACCTGAAGATCCTTTTAACTGCTATAATGTGAGTTTCCTTTGGGGCAGCTTGAAATCTTGCAACTTGTCCAATGGCTTGCATCACATCTGGTATGGAGGCAGTTACATATGGTAGACTACCAATCATTGACCTATAGAGCCTTTGATAAACTTCCTTAGATTCATCATCTTTGCTTAGCTTACAACCGGTGATCATAGGGGTACTCACATGTTTACAGTCTTCCATCTGGAATTTCTTTAACATCTCCTTAATGTATTTTGTCTGGGTAATAAAAATGCCTTATGTTCTTTGAGATATCTGGAGTCCCAAGAAGAAGGTCAATTCACCGACTAATGGCATTTCAAACTCTTTTTGCATGTCCTTAGCAAATTGTTGATTCAGTGAATCATCATCACTTCCAAATATGATATCATCAACATAAACTTCAATGATGAGTATGCTGTCATTGTCTTGCTTGATGTACAAATTGTTATATGCACTTCCCCTCTTAAAGTTTTATTGTAGTAAGTACTTGTCCAATCTGGAGTACCAAGCTCTTGGAGCTTGCTTTAGTCCATATAAGGCCCTTTTGAGCCTGCATACATAGTCCTCATTTTCTGAAAGTTGAAATCCTTATGGTTGTTCGATATAGACTTCTTCTTCCAAATCCCCATTTAGAAAGGCCGATTTTACGTCCATCTGATACACTTTGATGTCTTTGGAGCAAGCGTAGACCAATATCATTCCGATAGCTTCCATTCTGGCAACTAGTGCATATGTTTCTTCAAAGTCTATTCCTTCGATCTGAGCATAACCCTTACAAACCAATCGAGCCTTGTTTCTGATCTCCTGTCCATCTTCATTCATTTCGTTTCTAAAAACCCATTTTGTGCCAATTACATTCTTGTTACGTGGTCTCGGAACAAGTTCCAAAGTTCTATTCTTCTCGATTTGATCTAGTTCTTCTTCCATAGATTTAACCCATTGTTCATCTGTACTGGCCTCTGCAAAAGTTCCAGGTTCAGTTGTAGACAAAAGAGAGAAGTGTACCTGCTCATTTCTTCCAGATTGTCTTCTTCTGGTTCCTATTCCGACATCCTTATCACCAATAATCTGATTTGATGGATGATTCTTCTGGTACCAGTTCTTAGGTGTTTGTTGATCTTTTTGTTCTTCTTGTTTGATAGTTGGTTGATTATGTTCTTCATCTTCCGTGAGTTGCTCTTCATCCTCATCTGGTTGTTCTTCCACTTTAATTTTCTTCACACCTTTTTCCTTGGAACCTTCATCGTCTGATTCTTTTGAGTCTTCTCTGGATTATGTTAGTCTTCCTTCATCTATCTTCACGTTAATGCTTTCAATTACTTTGTCTAATCTCAGATTGTAGCATTTGTAAGCTTTCCTCTCGGATGAATATCCAACAAATATGCCCTCATCTACTCGAGAGTCAAATTTTCCAATCTTCTTATCTTCTCTTTTGATGTAACACTTGCTTCCAAAGATTCTGAAGTGTTGTACACTTGCTGCTCTTCCGGTCCATAGCTTGTAGGGAGTTTTATCATTTTTGTTTCTGAGTAATCCTCTGTTTAAGATGTGTACTGTTGTATGAACTGCGTCTCCCCAAAATTTGTCATTTAACTTGGTTTCATTCAACATGGTTCGAGTAATCTCCATTACTGATCTATTCTTTCTTTCAGCAACTACATTTTGCTGAGGTGTTCTGGCTACTCAAAATTGTCTCTTTATTCCATTCTCTTCACAGTACTTGTTGAATTCATCAGAAGTGAATTCTCCACCATTTTCAGATCTAAGGCACCTGATTCGTGACCCTGTTTCATTCTCGACCAGTTCCTTGAACGTTTTGAAACATCCAAATGATTATGATTTCCTGTTGAGAAGACATACCCATGTCATCCTGGTATAATCGTAAATGAGTAGCATGAAGTATTTTTCACCATTCAATCCTTTGCTTTTGGTTGGTCCACATAAGTCAGTGTGAACAATCTCCAAAGGTTTTGTAGAAGAATGCTCTTTCGTCTTAAAATGCACTCTTGTTTGTTTTCCATGTTGACACTATTCACATACAGAGTTAGCAGGTTTTGTGACTTCCGGCATATTTTGAACTGCTTGGTTTTTGTAGATTTTGACCAAATTGTCAAAATGTATATGCCCCATTCTTCCGTGCCAAATCCAGCTTTCATCTTCTTTTCCCAGGTGACATTTTTCAGACTCAATCCCATATAACACGTATATGTTGGTTTGAGTCCTAGTGGCGGTGGCTACTAACTTCCTTGATCCTTGCTTTCTTATTTTACATCCTTTTGAGTTGAAGATGAGTTCATGTCCTTGATCACACATCTGACTGACGCTTAGCAGATTATCTTTCATGTTATCTACAAGCAAGACAATTTCAGCCTAGGATTTTTTACTTCCGAGCTTTACTGTGCCCTTTCCCAATACTTTTGCTGAATTGTTATTTCCAAATGATACAGATCCTTTATCCTTTTCAATATTGACGAAAGCATCTTTGTCACCTGTCATATGCTTGGAGCAATCGCTATCAACATACCATTTACCAGAGCCGTGATTCTGAGCTTGAAGAGCAATACCACATTCGTAGTTGTTATTGTGTTTAATCCATACCTTGTTTTTATGTCCTCGTTTCTTATTGTTGGTATCCTCATTTTGCAATTTCTGGCTATATGTCCAAAGTTGGTGACACTTGTAACATTCTATTTTTGATCTCAAGGGACCAAATCTGTTGTTGTGTTGTGGTCGTCTGAGGCTTGCAAGGTTATTCCTTGTCTCAAAGTTTCTTCTTTGAAAACAGTTTACAGCTTTGTGTCCAAATCTTCTACATGTAAAGCAATGCCCATAAAAGAAGTATCCATACCTAGGAATATATGGAGGAGGTGCTTTTCTGATATCTGATCTTTCTGCTGGCACTTCTTTTGATACAGGTTGTTCTGGCTGACATTCGATCTCTTCTTCATTCTTGTAGTCCTTGACAACTTCTGCATACCTTTTTGGCTTCTTTTCATTATCTGTCAACATTGAGCTTGAGGCTTCATTTGTATTCTGCTTGTATCCTATACTGGTCTTGTCGAAGAACAACTTTTGATTGCTGATGATTTGTTCTAGAACCTTGGAGTTGTTTTCATAACCCTTTGTGATATCTTTCATCTGTAGTTTGTTCTTCAGAGATAATATCTCAGCCTCACGATTCTCCTTTTCTCTTATATTTGTCATTAGTTGTTCAGTAAGAGAGTCTTCAACTCATTTGGCTTCTTCTAGTTTGGTCTTCAAGTCAACAATGGTTTGTTCAAACCGTTGTGCCTCTTCCTTAAGCATTCTATTTTCCTTCCTGACTTTCTTCAGCTCTTTCAAGGTGCTTACAAGTTCTGCCTCAAGATCTACTTCTCCTTCATCTTCAGATTCTTCTTTATGATCCTTATCTGAGCTTATTGCCATAAAGAGTACCTTCTCTGATTCATCGTCATCATCAGAATCACTGTCATTGTTATTGTCGAAGTCACCACTGGATGAGCTATTATCCTTTTTTGTGTAGAGACTTTTCTTTTTTGCAAAACTTTCTTCTATTCTTATTCTTGTAATTATTGTACTTCTTGTAGGATTTAAAGCTGTCATCCTCTTCACCATCTAAGTTCTTTGCATATGGACATTTAGAAGCAAAATGACCTATCTTTCCACATGAAAAACATTTAAGAGGTAGCTTACCTTTGTATTTTCTAGTGCCTCTCTTTAATTTCCAAACAAAGTTGGCTATTTCTTCACCATCAGAATCACCACTTGTCGGTTTGTCTTTTGTTGATTTGTTCTTCCCAGCTTGTTTGGAGGAGACCTTGAATGCTGCTTCCTTTCTTGACGTGTCTTCATCTTCAATTCTCATTTCGTAAGCTACTAGGCAGTTGATCCACTGTCATAGTCTTTAGATCTGTTCTTTCTTCTAAGGCAGAGATCTTGGGGTTGAACCTTTTGGGAAGAGTTCTTAGAATCTTCCAAACAACTATAGTCCCCTCAACCTCTTCTCCCAAACCTCTGATGGTATTCACAAGTTGATCAACTTGAAGAATATAGGCTGTTATGTCTTCGTCTTCATTCATTCTTAGCTGTTCGAATTGTCCCCTGTAAGTCTGAAGTTTGGCTTCCTTGACTTTGTTGTCTCCTTCATATGTGGTTTGGAGTTTGTCCCACATTTCCTTTGCAGAGGGACAGTTCATCACTTTGTTGAATACAGATTCGTTTATAGCACTTAGAAGATGATTTCTGGCCTTCGAGTTGTTGTTGTATTGAACCAGCTCACTTGCATCAGTTGGCACGGTCTTTGGTACTTTGTACCCATTCTCGATACTTTGTCATATTTCGATTCCTTGAGCTTCTATGAAGGCTCTCATTCTTATGCTCCAGAATGCATAGTTGCTCCCATCAAACAAGGACGTTCCATATTTGCTTTGTTTAGCAAACTTCCCCATAATTACCTTCTAGCGGTTAGTCTGTTCTGAAGGAACCCGCTCTGATACCAATTTTTGAAATACTGAGAGGGGGGTGAATCAGTATTTGTACTATTTAAAATTTTAATCAAAAGCAGGTTGCTGATCACCAATCACAGCACATCATCAATGTGTATAAAAATAACAAGATGCACAGCACACAGTAGTTTTTGACGTGGAAACCCAAGTTTTGGGGGTAAAACCACGGAAGCCTTTTTAAAAATAGTTTTCCAGAAATAACTGGAAGGAGGGAACAACCCCCTTATTATATAGACTTCAATTTTCCAGCTTCAACTGGAAGGAGGCTACGAACCCCTGATTTACAGGCTACGACCTGAAGGAAGTTGCCACTCCCTAGTTTTTCGGTTTCAACCAGAAGGAGGCTACGACCTCCTTTCCTTGCCCCGTCTTGCCGCCCTGATAAGAAGAAGATTGTCGAACCTATGGACCTGTCAAATACCAAACCCTATACTCTCTACTGATAACATTTGCACTCTGATCACTGCCAAATCTTCCCTGTATATAAATCACTCCCACACACTGCTCGTCAAACCCAATCACTGAAGCATCTCAACTCTTTTAACACTGAACATCATCATAGTGTATGTGCTACCATCATCATAGTGTAGATAACATTGTCATCATAGTGTAGGAGTGCATTAGCATCACATCATCATCATCATACATTATCATCAAATGACTTACAATTTCATCTGTACACTTATATCATTGATCATACTATGTGTACCTGTTCACTTGTACACACTCACACTGTTGTACACTCACTATACACATACTGCACTTTTCACTGACCTCATTGCACCAGATTGTTCACATATCCCTGTATATTCCACTATACAAACAATTGTACACAGTATACAACTTTACAGACAAATGTACATGTATACATATCACAATGGTACACTACCGTTCACATCCTTATTCACTTCAACACATGTACACAAGTACACTCATCACTGAACATATATATGTACCCATACACTTTGTATAATGTATTCATATGTATATATTACTGTATTTACTGTTCAAACATACCATTGTACTTCATGCATCATGGATCATAGAGTATACAAAAACTAACCTTTTTACTGGTGCTTGACTTTAGGACTGTGGAAGATGACCCAAAAACTTGTTCAGTCTACAATACATTCCGTGCTGCAGATGACCTTAAG
Source organism: Pseudotsuga menziesii (assembly GCA_001517045.1). Taxonomy (NCBI): domain Eukaryota; kingdom Viridiplantae; phylum Streptophyta; class Pinopsida; order Pinales; family Pinaceae; genus Pseudotsuga; species Pseudotsuga menziesii. Next base: position 242,339 of record LPNX010894333.1, read on the forward strand.
AAATATGAACTCATGCAAACTATTAGCAACAATGAAACACTTCAATAAATCTCAGACTGTAAAGAGGGTTGTTTCTCCAAAATTCTCGGGTGTAGGACTTGAATACCAAACCGTGGTTGAGATCCAAGGAGAAAATTTGGACTGCAGTGACAATCAACCCAAAACTCGGTCTGTTTACCAAAGAAAATCACTGTGGAAATCTCAGGTAACTAGGCTTCTTTCGACTGCTGAATTTCCGGACGGCGTGGATTTCTTTGTTCTTCCAGTCATTCATGTAATTACGCTTTCCTTATTACTCGAGACAAAGTATTTCGCTAGACCTAAGGGATGCTATTGCAATTCAATACTCGGCCGGTGAACTGTCAATTATTACATATCCATATCCATCCGCGAAACTGGCTTCTTCTTTCCAAAACGGTGATGAGAGCACGTGGCTCGACTCGGCCCGGATGCTAGATTCTTACTTGGTCTATGCTCAAACGGCTTTGGGTTACAGTCCACACGTCGGCAGTGTTTCCAAGCAAATTCATAGGTCGTTTCTTCACTTCTCTGCAGCGACCCGATTTCACTGGCTCCCCTTTAATTCGGCAACAGGCGTATTTCCTTCTCTTCTGCACGACATAACGCGAATCTATTTTTACTGGCTCAGCTCTTTTCTTTGACCTCTCTTTCTGCTCATATTTTTGTGGGCATTCACTCATACTGAAACTTGACCTCGTCTTGGCTCCTTCAACAAATTGCCGCACGGTGTTGCCACCTTGATCAACAAGAAAAACTCAGTCAACTGTGGAAAAATCAGATCCTTCTCTGCTGTTGACTTTACCCACAAAAAAAACTCAGTCACAAATCAGCGAAAAACCTCAGTCAAATTGTATATTCGTTGTTTTTTATTGTGATAATTGTAGGTAAAGTTATATACATTTAAGGAAGAGTATGGAGCCGACATCTTAAAGGTTATTTTTTGTTTTAATTTTTTAAACACTTTTTAAGGTTTTATTAATTAAATATTTTTAATGTTTAATTTTAATATTACATTAAAACATGTCATATCTTTTATTAATGTTTTAAGAATTGTTTTAACTTTAAAAGTACTTCAATGTTGAGGATGAAGAGTTTTAACAAATTTAATTTAATTTTTAATATTATTTTGATTATGTTTTAATACTTGTTACTTATTTCATGTTAGGGCATCTTTGCACAAGTTGGGGAAATACTAAGTGTTTATAGGGTAATATTTAGGTTTAGGGTTTTAGGAACGTTAGCTAGGTCAACAAGGTTGCCACATATGTTATAAACATGACCATCAGGGTGTGGGGGTGCCTAGGATTCTCCTAGGGTATCAGGACCTCTATAACACGCAAATGACCACTGAAAGGGTCATTCGGACTCTTCCAACTTCTTCAACCCACTAAGAACACATTCTAGGGTAATAGGGCATGGTTGTGGTGCTGGGGAACCAACGAACCAACTTGAGGTTACTTAACCACTCTACAGGGTGTTCAAGGCTTTTTCCATTGTCCCAAGGGCTCCAAGGGCTTGGACAAAGTCAAAAGGTCTCCTTTGACACTGACACTTACTCAACCCTCAGAGGCTCCTTAAGGGGCACCAAGACACACTAACACACACTTGTTGGCATCAATGACAATTTAGTCAACAGGTGTGTGACTGACTCTTCATCTGACTTACAAAGTACACACCACCCATGTCCATGTTTGTTCCTTTTTTGCAGGTTGTCCCACGTTGGGACCTTATTTTCCAAAGCGTTCCACATAAACAAGCGAGTTTTGGGTGGGTTCTTGATCTTCCACCGTTTTTTCCACCACCAAACTGGCTCCCTATTGTTCTCATCTAGACTTAGACAAATATATCCAGCTTTCGGAGAGTAGATGCCAAGCGGGTCACCTTCCCACAAGAGTTCATCTTCCCTGTCTCTTAGAATAAGTTGTGCCTTGTTAAGTTCCTGAAATAGAAGAGACAACGCTGCTTAGTCTGGTTCTAGGATTCCTAAAGTCTTCACCTATCTCCAGAATTGAACACAAGCCCTTTCCTGTATTGGACTTGCCAGTTGTGACAGAAAAATTATACCCCTCTCCCTCAAGGTCGCAACTGTCCGTTCAAGAAGGAGATGGCGATGTGCACTCCCAATCCAGGGGTCTTCCTCGATTGTGAGCCTCCTCCCATCTCCAATGTTCCAAGCCAAATTTGATTCAATCACCGGGAATGAATTTTACCACTGTCTTCCAGATCATCGAGCCACCCACATGTGATTTTTCGGGGGATCTCACCCAGTCTTCAACAGACTTCGGAGCTAGATATTTTTGGGTTACCACTTGAGTCCAAAGACTTTTTGTCTTCAATAATCTCCACCCCCTTTAGCCGTCAGAGCTTTGGAAAATAAGAAAATGTTCTTCATCCCCCAACCACCTAGGGCTTTAGGAGTTGTTATTCTTTCCCACCTCACCCAAGGAGAAACAAAAGCCTCTTCTTTCCCACACCACATAAAATGAAAACAGAGCTTCCTAGCTGCCTCCATATTCCCCTTTGGAATCCAAGATAGGGACATCAAAATTGGGATTGCCTCCAATATTGATTTCACCAACACCAACTGACTTGCTCTCAAAATCCATTTGTGGCTCCAGACCTTTAATCCTTTTTTCAACTTCTCGATGAACCATTTCCAATCCTACTTCCTATAATCATTAGGTTTCAGTTGAAACCCAAGGTATTTCATACCTGAATCCACCTCTAAAATATTGAAGGGGAATACTCTTAGAATGGCCTGCAATTCATTTTCCCTCAACAAATTTGTAGAAAGTGTGGACTTTCCAATATTTATTTCCATCCCCGTAGCTTTTGAGAAAAGCTCTAAAATCCCTCGAAGAGTTTCATCATCTCTTACTGAACCAATGCATAAAATTAGGACATCATCTACAAAAAGTAGATGTGTAATGAAAAGATTTGGAGCTATCTGAATTCCCCTCAAATTTCCTTGTCTTTTGGCTTCCCTTAAAGCCTTGCTCAATCCTTCCGCTACCAAAAGGAAAAGTAAGGGGGAAAGCAGGCACCCTTGTCAAAGACCTCTCTCAAAATGAAAGAAAGGAGAGGTTGCCCCATTTATAAGGACCGAAAAAAGACAGTTGTAATGCAGCTCGTGATCCACCTGATAAAACTTATATCAAAACCTAGATGAGTAAGAAGCATACGTCTATAAATCCAACTTACTTTATTATAGGCCTTGGAAAGGTTTTTTTTAGAACAACTCCCTTGAGTTTTTTGGTTTTGATCCTGTGCAATCCTTCTTGTGCTACTCCAATCGCTTCATGAATCCGCCTCCCCTCCAAAAACCAAAACTGTTCACTAGAGATATGTTGTGAAATTATGCCTTTGAGTCTTCTTGCAATGACTTTAGACACTACTTTATAGATACAATTATAGAGAGAGATAGGTCTAAAGTCATTTAGCGGAGTGGGGTTGTCAGCTTTAGGGATCAAGGCAATGAAGGTGGAGTTGAAGCTAGCAGGTATCCTCCCTGTAAGCCTTGTATCCTCTACCACTTTGAGAAGATCTTCCCCTAACAAATCATAAAGTTCTAAGAAGAATTCAATTGTCCAACCATCAGGGCCCAGGCTCTTGTCCTTTTGAAAGCTTTGAAGAGCAACTTTCAGTTCTTCCTCCAAGACTTCCTCCATTAGGGTTCTATTGTCTGCCTCTTCCACGAAACGGGGGAAAATTTGTGCCACTCTGACCACTTCTGGAATAGTGGCCTGATTGTTTGCTCTGAAGAGTGAATGAAAGTGATCTACCCCAGTCCTAGCCATCCCTTCAAAAGTAGTTTGTGCTTCACCCTGTGAGTTGTCAAGACTCCAAATAGTGTTCACAGCCTTCCTCCCCTTTGCATAAGCATGAAAGAACTTGGTATTATCATCCCCATCCTCCAACCAAGTTGCCCTGCTTTTTAGTATTCAGGTTTCTTTCTTTTCTAGCAACAACGTGTTCCTTCTTCCTTCCAATCTAACCATAGAGTCTTTGGACTGCTGTGTCCTCAGACCCCCTCCTGCATCCTCATAGATCCTACAGATATCTTCTTCAATATAATTCAGTTCAATGTCCTCCCTAATCCTCTTTGCAAGGGCCCAATCTTTAATAGGCCCTTTAAGTCTCTTAATATTATCAACAAACTGGAAAGCTGCAGATCAAGGGTTTCTGGGGTTGAAAGGAATCCACAAGGTGGTAAACATATTTGTGAAGGATTCATCTTTTAGCTAAATTTTATTAAATTTTAGTGGGTCAGGGGGTTTAGTTGGGCCATTACGAAGTTCAAAGAAAATGGGAAAATGACGAGAGACTCCCCAAGCCCCAACCCCTTGCCTTAAATGAAAAAATCTGTCCACCAACTGCTCTGCTACGAAAAACCTGTCTACACGTTTAGCCACCTTGTTTTCTCCCGAACGATTGTTCCTCCAAGTCGGTTTGAGTTTGATGGGCTCAATGTCAATCAAGTTTCTCTCTGTTAGTCTCTGAGTGAAAAAACCAGTTAATGAGTCAACATGAGCATGTGGCCCCCAAACTTCCGCCTGTTCCAAAGAGAAATTCAAATCACCCCCCACAATTATAGAGTCCCCTCTACGAAGAGGATTGTTGAGTAAAGAATCCCCGAAGGGGATCCTATTGAGATAAGGACCATAAACATTGCAAACTGTAAATACTTCTCCTAACTCTAGGGCCGAGCACAAAATTCCAATAGCCGACTCTGACCCCCATAAGTTGAGAACCTTCACATTCCTATCATTCCAACCAATAACCAACCCACTAGAACGACCTGTAACATCTAGAGTTTCAAAATTCCACCCTACAAACCAACTTTCCAATCTAGTCTTCACCACCTCAATAGTGCCCAGAGTTTCTTGAAGAAGAATGATTTCAAGGCGTTCTAAAGAGACCACCCTCTTAAGTGCTGATCTTTTATGGGGACTAGCCAGACCTCTACAATTAAAAGACATGATTTTCATGAACAACCCTTCTTTTGGGTTCGCGCTTCTCTAAGCACCCATTCAATTGATTGTTGTTTCCCTTCCAAAAGATCCTTTCTTGCTTTAGTCTGAGCCTTGGAAATAAAAGATGTCCTCCCTCTTCCCTTCAGAGGTCGATCCTTCCCTTTCCCAAGACCCCTAGTTCCTAATTTTGTACCAGAGCAGAAAAAATAACCCGAGTCCAAGGACTCAGGCGGGGGTGAGGTGGAGTCTTCCTCATAAGATGTCAGGTCAGGATCTAGGGGAGGGGATACCTCCTCCAGAGGGGAAGGAGGGAGATCAATAAGTGGAGGAGGGGTCGAAGGAGGATGTGGAGTGATTGACAAATTCTTGAGGTCCTCAACCCAATCTAAACCAAAGAAAGAAACATTATTCATAAAAAATTCAATGGAAGGAGAGAAAGGAGGAGTACCCGCAAACTGGGGCCCCTGCACATGCAACATCTCGACTTGTTTTGTAGAGTCCTTTTATGGGCTAGAAGAAGGTTGTTCCTCCTCCTGAGAGAGTCCGTCCCCCCGCTCCCTAACACTACCAAGGTGTGTCGACTGATGGGGGGGCGTTAAGATAGGACCTGCAGGCACCACCCTACTAATCCCATCTGACCACTGACACCGACCTCCAGGCCTAGTCTGAAGAGGGAGTTTGCATTCTGATGCTGGGTGCCCGTAGGCATGAAACCTCCGACATCTAAATGGCACATTCTCATAATCCAGTTTCTAAGTGATGATGTAAGGGTCCCAACTCAACTTCATCTCTTCTGCCAACCCTTCTCTGACGTTGAGGTTTACCAGAATTATTGCTACCTTCTTTTGTTTTGTGTGCACAAAGGAGAAATCCCTCTCTAGATAAGTTCCCAATATATTTCCAATCCCTTTGAAATGCCGCTCTGACCAGTAGTGAAGAGGAAGGCTAGGAAACTGAATCCACAAAGGCACAACATCCAATCTTTCTCTACTGGCATCGAAGAGCTGATGCCAAGGCTTAAGCATAACTGGGAAATGATCCCAGTTTCAATTTCTATTGAGAACCCACAATGCATGTTCTGCATTGCGAAAATTGAATGCAAATCAATTTCTAGTTAGTTCCTCCACCTCAGGAACATAACCTAGACTTGGCTCCCAATGCACCCCCACCCAAGCTAAAATGTTCCACCATGCAAACGTCCAGCCTAAAGCCTTCCCAACCAGAGTCTGATTCGTCATTTGTACTACTTGATTCCACTTTATGTCCTCTCCCAAGGCATAGTTGTAGTCTGTATGGCGTGATTTTACCCAACTCTTGTTTCCTCTTTTCTGGGGATGCTCCAGACCATCCTTAGACTCCTCACCATTGACATCCGAGCCAGTCTCAGTCCCCGAACTAGGGCTTGAGCAACCCCTCTGCTAGTGTGCACTGAAACTCCCAGAGATAAAACCAGATTCGTGCATATTGTTTTGACCTAACTAGCCCAAAGGTACTGGCTACTGACTTCTTGCACGAACCCTACCCTGCCACGACGACTCCCCAGCCTCTACACCACCGAGGGTTTGGTCACCCTCCTCAGAGCTCAGGAGGGGTTGAGCAGAATGCCATAAAGTCACCCACTCGACTTCAGACAACAAAGGGTCATCCACACGCTGAACCCCAGGGACTTCGTGCTGTAGATACGACGGAGGAGAAAAAACCAATACATTAGATGGAGAGAAACCGGGCTCTGTCAGTGGATGCTCAAAATGCTCATTTGAGCCCCCAGAACCCCTCATTGGGCCCAGGGCTGCCACCTCAACCCAAATTTTGCTAGCTGTCATGGCCCAGATCACCTCGTTCTCCATGTGGTCACTAGAGTAATCTGTCTGATCTCCCGCCTCCATGGTCGCTAGGGCAAACAATAAAAAGCTATGGTAAAAACCAAGGCAACAAGGGAAGCCAACCGATAAAAACAAGAAAACCACCACAACTGAAGAGCAGAAACCGTCGATTCTATGCAGTTGTTCGTCCCACCACTAAAAAAAGAGAAGAAAATCCTACGAAAACAAGACCCCTGATGCCACTCCCAATGCTTTGACACAGACCTCTCCTAGCCGCTCTAGTTCTTTCTTCGACAACTATATTAATATAATTTTCATTTTCATTTTATTTATTTTTAATAAAAACCTTACAAAGAGACCCAAAGATGCTTCTTAACAATCATGAATAGCGACCTATATAAACTTGTGAACATATATTAGTGAACCTCAACTAAAAAAGATACAAACCAATACCCATTACCACAAAACATGTCCAATAACATTAAAGAATTGAACTAATGTTATTTTTATTTTATTTCGAGTACCAATAAATATTCAACACTAGCTTAGATGGCATTTGATATTTTGATTAATACTTAAAGACTCACGTGTGCAACCACAATGACTATCGAGATCAAACTTATGAATGTTGGAATTTGTACAACTTAAGCTATTCTTATTGTACTTGTATTGTACCTCCTTGTACCTCCTACGTGAGATTATACTGTTGTAAGTATTCATTGTAAACCTTGGGATAATACGAAAAGAAAAGAATACCATTAATTTTCCTAGTGGGAAATTAGTATAAATAGGAGGCACCCCTCCTCATTATTTCACACATTCATAGCTACTTAGCTCAAAAGAAAATGTGTGCTGTGTGCTCCAACAGTCTAGGAGAGTGTTCGCTGGGGTTATATATCTGCAAGAGACATTTTTTCTCTCTTTTCTTCTCTTTGTTCTGAGAAGATCATTATCTCTATACAAAGGTGTGCTGTGTTTTTCCCGATTGGATTCCCAAGATAAAAATATTTGTATTATTGTTTTGTGCTTTGTGCTTTTTCTAGTAATCCAGTTGATTAATTGCAATTAAGAGACAATCTTGTGAAAATCTAACAATGAAAGAAACTTGAAAAACCTTCCCAATTTGACTCGCACCCAACGCACACTCGGATTCTCCATCCATCACATTGTTCTCATTGAGAAAGGAAAGTTTGCCTACTCATATCTCCCACACTCCCAACCCTTCAATTTACAAGATGCTCAACTTGACCAAAGGAACTATCAAAGGATTTGAGACAGCCATATTACTCTGTGGTTTTGGGAGGAGGAAGGGTGCACTTGAGAGATTTTGACCCAAACACACTTACAACAACATGCTTGGGGAGAAATAACAAAACTGTAACAGTAAGTTCAGGAAATCTCTTCGTTTCTTTTTTCCTCGCTTGTATGAAATGTATGAGGTTGAATTTCTCAGAGAATCTCAGAAAAAAATCATTTAATGGAAAATGTATGTGAAGAATTGAATTGGGAAATTATATTGTTGGTTAAGGGTTTTCATGCTCAACGGGTTGAAGAAAACGACGTGGTTGAGTTTCTCATAGAAAATCACTGGAACAAATTTCAGTTAATGGAATTTTTTGGTGAAGAAATGAATTTGGCGAAATTATATTGTTGGTTGAGGATTTTCATGCTTCACGGGTTGAAGAAGACGACGTGGGAAAAATGAGATAGTCAAAACAAATCCCGTTTTTGAAAAAACGTTTGCGATCATTGAAGTTTCCGTTTTATTAAAACTGATTCATATGGCATTTTACTCACTTGGAATTTTGATTCTTATGTTCCTCGTCGAACCCTATCAGACTGTTTGCATTGCTTCACAGTGGTACCTTATTTCTGGTGCTACTATAATTGAACGAAAACCCTGAGCTATTCTTGTTGAGCTCACGACCGTGAATTTTGTTTAAAAAAAGGGATTCAGAAATACCTTGCGAGCCTTAGGTGGCATAAGTGGTAATTTTCCAGTGCGATATCGCCTTCCTTTCAATGTATGGAATGGGTGTTGATTCGATATGTTGTCGGTCTCCTGTTGTTGTTTTATACGTCCATACCCCTAGGTTCATAGCCACGCATTCACATGGGGGTATTCCAAGGATTGGGGCTATTGGGGTTGTGATCTTTTGCGTGGAGAGCTGTGTTTTGATGTATGGGACCTTGCTGCCATTTCTTCTGAGGCTGACAAGTCAATCTGGTTATTTGAATGCTTTTTAAAGCATCTTTCTGATGTAATTTTCATCTGAAAATAATAAAATTACGATTTTTTTTAATTATCTCTTAAAAAAATTTGTAATTTACAGTACCACTTCAATATACCATATCAAGATAAGTATCTGAGCATATAGAAACGAAGCATGTTGAAATTCCAATTGCACATCATCCTTGATCTCCATAACAGACCACTCCCCCCGAGGCAAGTGTAGAGCCTCTTTAGATAGAACATCCGCTTCCTGGTTCCGCTCTCTAAAGATGCAAGTGGTAGTTAGACTATTGAAAGTGTTGCTAGGGTGATTGTCTCATTCAACAGCGGCTGTAAACGGAAATTTCTCATCATATACTCTCCCTTGATCAATTTGATAACTGCTACGGGGGAGTGTCCCCCCTCTACCCCTCGCTCCCGCTCCCAAAGCTTGCTCCCTTTGGGTGCTCGATCTTAGTTTTGGGAGCGCACTCCTTACCTCTCGCTAAAGCTCCTATACTAGGTTAATCATTTTATGACAATGTTATAGTACCTCCCTTCTTTGCCAAGCTCCTATAAAAGCTGTTATGGTTGATCATTTGATGATAATGTTACAAGTCATAACTACTAGATGATTGATGTTATATGGTTTAATCCATATTTTTCTATAGCTAATTTCCTACATGTTTTTTATATATAAATCCATCAAAATATATTAAAATATATACTATATAAAAAACGCTCTCGAAACGGGGGCTTTTGAAAATTTTGCTTTTCGCTCCCACTTCCACTCCTGCTCCCAACAGCCTTTATTTGATTACCAACAAAGAATCACCAAAGATCTGTCGAGAGGGTTGAGCATATTCATCTACTAAGGTGAGAGTTAGCCTTAGAGGCCACGACTCTGCTAGGTTGTTTGATCGCCAACCAATCCCTGCTTTATAACAGATAGAATTTGTTTCCGTGATGTGTACAATCCCACAGCTCTAGCTATTTGAGGTTTTCCTTGGGAGGCTCCATCAAAAAAGGCCCATGCCCTGCTTTTGTTGATAGTTTCTTCCAATATCACTCTCAGGATTTTAAGAATTCTTTGTTATTTATAGGATTTCAACATGTTCATTCCTTGAATTGCAACTGCCAAGGGATGTACAATGTTGTCCTAAATATTGATGAGTTTTTGGCCAGTCATATACCCCATGCTACAATTAATGGAAAAGCTCCAAACATTTTTGTTCTAGCATGGCCACACCACTTCTTTAGGCCCTCTTCAATGGAATCTCTTGTCCAGACTCCAAATACCTTCCAAACCAATGACACTTGTAATGTCAGCCCAGATCTGTTATGTGTAAGAGCAACACATGATCGGATGATAATTTGTCTCCTTTTGAATTTGACATAGAATTCATCTCCCTGGACTTGCAAAGGTCCTCTTTTGTAAAATATCCCATGTAGGAACTTTATTATTGAGTAGCATCCACATGAAGATTTGAACTTTTGAGGGGGGCATTTGAAACGCCATAACACCTACCGCCACCATTTCAATGGTGTCATATCATCCTGTTCAATGAAAGCTTTATACCCTTCCTTTGGTGTATAACAACCATTTGGATGTTTGGACCAAAGGAGAGAGTCCTCTCCTTATCCCATATCCTTCCTAAGCTTGAGCATAGCTTGTCAGTATAATGCTCCTAGATTGCACTATCCTTGTCATTGAAGCCCAAATCTCTTCCAGTCAACCAAGTCTGCTGCCAAATAGTTGAGTTGAGTTGATATGATCGGTCACTTGTGACATTGCATATATTTCTCCAGCTTGTAGGTATAATGACATGTGTAGAGGCAGTCTATAGTTTCCTCCACATCCAACCCACAGGTCCGGACCAACCTGTAACTTACAACCCCTTTCCATTTTCTAGATTAGCCAATTCCCCACCAAAGGGAAAGCATCGACCATAGCCTTCCAAATTGTAGATACATTGTGGGACAGTGGGACTTCTCAACCAATCCCCCACCGAGGCTTGGTGTATATATGTCCTATGGACCACCCTATACCAGAGTCCTTGTTTTTGGACCAGTCTCCGCTCTCCTTTTGCAGCTGGAGCTTTGGAAAGTAAAAAAATGTTCTTCAATATCCATGCCCCTGAGCTTTAGGGGTAGCCAATTACTTCCACTTTACTAAGGGCTAACCTTTTTTTTATCCCTATTCCTAGACCATATGAATCTAAAACACAACCTCCTGATCTGTTCTAATACCCCATCCCTTTTGGGATCCATGACAATGACATCCGATAGACTGGCAATGCTTCCAAAACAGCTTTCACAGGTACCAGCCTGCCTTCCCTGGACAACTACCTATTACATTACAGATTTAACCTATCTTCCACTTTTGTAATTAACGAATTCCAATCAATCTTCTTGTAGTCATTAGCTTTGAGATAGAAAGTGAGGTATTTAATTCCATTTTCTAGGTCAGATTGTTGATAAGGTAGTACCAAGTCCAACGCTATATATACTATAGACCTTATTCAGCTCCTCAATCCCATAGAACATAATAGTTGATTTTTCAACATTAATTCTCAAGCCTGTAGCTGAACAGAAAAGGTCAACAATACCTTTGAGTTTGGCAATGCCCCTTTGATCCCGAGCATTGAAAATTAATATATCATCAACAAATAGGAGATGAGACAAATGACATAAATTAACAATTCTTAATACCCTTGAAATTCCCAGCTCAATGAGCTGCCTTTAACAATCTATGCAAGCCTTCTGCAACTAGAAGAAAGAGTAAAGGTGAAGGGGGGCAGCCTTGTCGGAGCATCCTACCTAGATTGAAGTGCTGAGTCGCTGACAAAAGAAGCACTGAAACCCAGTTGAATCATAATTAGTCTCAGGTAAAGCCAATTAACTCTGTCATAGGCTTTTGAGAGTTCTACTTTTAGGCATCCTTGTCGAAGCCCCGTACCTGGATTGAAGAACCGAGTTGCTGACAAAAGAAGCACTGAAACTCACTCGAATCATATTAAGTCTCAGGTAAAGCCAATTAACCCTGTCATAGGATTTTGAGAGGTCTACTTTTAGAACCATTGCCCTGTGTTGCTTAAAATTGATAGTATGTAGGATATCCTATGCCACACCAACAGCTTCATGTATCTGTCTCCCCACTAGGAAATCAAATTGCTCTTCAGAAATATTCTTTGCCAAGACAGCCGTTAAACCCCTAGCAATGATTTTAGAGATGATTATGTAAATACAGTTGCACAAGGAGATAGGTCGAAACTGATCAAAAGACACCGGATTAGCAATTGTATATCATGTTTCACTAATTATTTTATGTGGCCTTGTTTGTGGCCAAGTGTTGCTTCCCTATTTAGTATCATTTATTTTCTGGGTAGCTGTGAGTATTGCAGGTAGACCAATATTTCGACATTGATATTTTAAATCTTGGTGGCTCAATATTTCTATATCGATATTATAGATCTTAGCCAACACTTGTGATTACTCCAGCCTTACTCTAATCACAGCCTTACGATTGATGGCCACATTATATTTATAACAAAGCTTAGGAGTCATCCATGATGTATTTGTTATTACATACATGGGCATATAATTTCTATATAGCTTGGGAGCACTCTAAGTGACTCACAAGGCAACACTTGGGCAGGATTTGGGTGTAAAACATGGGAGGCGATCCTTGGTTGCATTAGGATTTGCTTAATGCTCCTCCACCAAAGTTAAGGTTGAACTTATATGCCTCTGGTTGAATAGAAGGTTGGTCTCTGCTTATTCATGGTCTTACTTACTAGTTTATGGATGTCACTTGACTGAGTTGGAACCAGGAAGAATCCTAAGTGTTTTGACTTGGTTTGGTTGAATGATGTATGCCCTCAATAAACCTGAAGAGTTTTTTTGATGGACTATCGTTGATGCATGTGTGCATGGTTTATTAGATGATAGTGTGTACAATATTCTTGGTTTTCTTGATTCGATGGTGCACTGAGTGTGATTGTCCACTAGAAAGAATATTCTCGACACGAGGGTGGGCTCTAGATCAGTCTCTTTGAATGGGTAAAAAATGTTTTGTTCAATTCTGCTCCCCATTGGTTGAACAAGCTAAGGTGATCTCTGATCTCTATCCCTACTCTCTCTTATATATTTCAAGAAGTAATTGTAGGTTCTGAAATCATCTCTAGGGCAGGCATACTTTATAGTGTATTTTTATTTATTTTTAACAGAAACGGCCATGATTTTATTAAAAAGGCTGCTGGAAGTTCTTGGCAGCAAAGAGTACAAAATTTAGGCCAGTGGCCAAATACATCAAAAACCCTCCCAGCTTGGAGGTCTTCAAAATGGATGTTCATAAATCCTTAGCAGAAGTAGTTCTTGACTGAGAATTACCATTTATCCTATATAAGCTTAATCCTACACTATAAATTTAAAATTTTGACAAACTGAAAACCCATGAAACTACATTTGAAAAACATAAGACACTTAGAGAGGAGAAATCGCCTGCTTGATTGCTGGAATGCCAGGCATACTCATATGGGTTGCCGATTCCATCGGGGGACTTGGAGAGCTGAAGAAACCTTGGTTTGGTACCACTCCTTCCTCCAAGTTGTACACTCGGGCCTGCAAATATTCCACTTCTGCCTCCAAGATTGCCACTTTCATGGCCAACTCAACATTCGTTTCATGCTCCATTTCTATTACAATTTCCAGAGAGGTCTCCCTTTGTCTCACTGCTACTGTTTCCTGCACTCTAACATTTTCATATCGCTCCCTCCTAATTTCCACATCCTGGGCGACTTGACAAAGTTTCCTTTCCATACTGTGCAGCGAATAGGCTAAGAGTTGACAATTGTCTTCCACTCGATGCAGCCCATGGTACCAGGAACAATCTGTTTCCCTTTGACCTTGGTGCAGAGGCATGGCAAGCATAAGAACTTGAGTCCTAGAAAGAGGAATTCACAATGCCAACAAGATAACACGAATCGGAGTGAAGCAAAGTGTCCTGCAGCTTGGTCTGAATCTGCTCTACTGTACTATGCTTGCCAATAAATCCTCCATCACCAATTCTTGCCATGATGCTGCTCAATCCATGGTCCATCATTGAAACACAAACTTGATTTACCTGCATTATGATTTGAATTGGAGTGATGGATGAAGATGCCCTTTCAGGCATGAGAAGAGAAGGAGCGTACAACCCTTGTGCGCTTGGTATTAACAATCTCTCTAAGCACACCAGCATGACACCTGCCCCCTACCACATGCTGTACACCTGCCTTCGTCCAAGTTCAAATTTGCCTTACATGTTTTAAATCTCCCTTGACACGAGCTCGCACTGCAATTCTAGAGCTAAGATACTGGGACCCATATGCACCCCTCCCCATCCAATTTGAGAACGCCTTCCATGGTTCCACCATGGTTGTGGTACGATTAGCTGCCCTATCTGCCTCATCGTTTAAGCCCTGTAGAATATGCTGTAATTGTGTTATGCCCATCCTTTTTGTGAGACCCTTAACTCATTATGATGTGTTGAAGAGTGATATCATGTGGGTGAGAGCTTGTACATACATATTTTATGATAAGTCGATAGTCTCCCAAGATGATAGTGGATTGAATACCTTGTTGTAGAATTTTACATCCTTGGTAGATAGCTAAGGCCTCAGCTTGGTTAGTTGTTTTAACTTCTAATCCCCATGCAAATGTTTTTATTAGCTTTCCCTCTGGGCTGAAGAATAAACGATGGACTATATTATGGATGTTGATTTTGAAAATTAAGATAGATGCATGATATCTACTAGGAGGGTGAACAACAAGATGATGCATTATGATTGCAAATTAAACAAAGCAAATGACTGTTATGTGAATTTTTATTTAACTATAATGGCATGAATTGTTAAAAGTATACAATTGATCCATGACTATGTTATGTGTTTTGATTATTATTTTACATGCATTAAGCCTGTTGGTTGTAGTTTGTGGAATTGTGTATGTTGAATAATGTAAAATGTGATGTCAAAGAAGCCACTTGACTTGGGATAGGCTGTACAGAAAATATGCTTATCAACCGCTACTTTAATATGAATAAATTCATGCTAGTTTCGGATCTTGCATTCAAAATCTTTTGCCCCTTATGCTCATTTTAAATTTTTTTTATTGTATGTTGAAAAATTGGATAAACCATATGAGATTGCTAAAGAGATGTGTTATCACCAACCTTGTAGTTGCTTATGTAGGGTGGATCTAGGATGGATGGTAGAGGGACAAGCAACTAAGGAGGTGGAACCAAGACTGCCTAGACTCCCAAATGGATGGTTGTCACGCCAATCGAGGCAACTTTCACTTTATGTTATCTTAGCCCAAGACAACAAAGGGGGAGACCCAGATCTATGCCCAACAGGAGAGATCAAACCTAGACACCAGATTAGATCAAAAGGACTTTGAGGTACGTAAGGTGTAAGGTAATGGAAACCCTAGATCTATGGATGATGTCACGAGCTGAGCTAAGGCTTTTGGATCAGGGCTTAGGAAGTATGAGGTTTGATCCAAAGTAGGACACAGATGACCTATAAGGTAAAAACTAGATCTGGGGTTGAGGTACTAGCAACAAGTGAGGATATCCTTTGCCTTGGGAAACGTGACCAATGTAGGGAGGTCAATGACAGGATTGGGGCTATATAATACCGATGGATAGACTCGATGAAAGATATGACTAAGTCAAAGTACTCGAGTCACCAAGGAAAAGTCAGATTACAAGGAAAGGAGGCTAAAGAGGGGGTAGCGCTAAAGTTGGAGATCATTGTCTGTCAGATCTAGGGCAATGGAGTCACTATCTGCCCAGCGTTGGAGGAGACCCACTTATGAAATACCCCGATCTACAGACCCAAAAAACTGTTGAAATATTGTAACTTCGAAGAATATTCTATATGTATCTTTTGTGGTCCCCGATGGTCCTACCGGGAGAACCACTTGTATTATCTTGTACCCCGATGCTTCTAATCGGAAGAACTAATAAGAGTCATGAGGTTGCCTCCTCTATTTGTAAAGGTGGGTCATTAGCACCCCAGTGTGGTTACTTGAGCCTACATGTGTAACTCGAGCCTACATGATTAACTCGAGCCTACATGTCGGATGAGTTAATTCAAGTGAACGGATGAATATAAATAGAGGTGTGGTGCTCCTCATTTGAGATACACACACTCTCACTTGTGTAGCGCATTAGTGGAGAAGAGAAGTAGCTGGAGAAGGAGGCTCAGGCTTTGATCTCCTTGTTGGTTTTATCTTTTATCTTTTGGGGCATCTATATTGAGGAAGCTTTTGCTGGGTTTTTCCCTTTAGGGTTTTCCCAGGATAAATCTTTGTGTTCTCCTTTTGTATGGTTGTGCTTGTCTATCTTTCAGTGATCATGTTTATATGCTTTTGTTATGAAATCGAAATGAATTACTAATGATCTAGCTTAGCATATGAAAATTTAACATGGTATCAGAGCCACCTTGAAAGAAGACATTGTGAAGCTAAAGAATCTAGGGCTTCTTATTTTTTGGGTCTCTATCCATGATCGATCAGCAAAAGAAGGCTAGACTGACTCTCCATTGAAGGGCGCATCTTTCTGTCGAAGCGGAATTTGATTCCGAGCATTTTCAGTTTTGGTGCGGAAAGTTAGGGCTTTCTACAGAAGAATAATTTTTGAGTGAGCCCAGCATAGGATTGTTTTCCTCATCAAAATCGAAGTTTAGAGACCTGGATCAAGAAATTTGGTTGGGTGAAACTCCGGGAAAGTCAAACCCTAGTTTGACCCCGATCTGGAAAAACCCTAAATACTAAAACTACTAAGTTTTGGTACATTCGCTATATCCTGAGATTGGCGAAGGCTCAGGAGTTGAAAATTGCAGAGGCCGAAGATAAAATCCTGATTTACACTGTGTCCAAAATTCAGCCTCAGATTCGCTATATTCTGGGAGATATGATCCCTCCAAGTTAGGGTTCCAGCCTCTTCCAGAATTCATCCCTTAACAGGACACCTGGGGAGAATTGCTGTAGCGTGGGCTACAGAGGTCCAAATGGAATTCCTGAAGATGTTCCAGAAAGAGCACGGACTGTACTTTCTGTGGTCCGAATTTCCGAACCTGAAGATGAACCAGTGACATGTGGCATGCCGTACAACTTCACTGTTCTGAACAGTCTTGTAACAGGTCACCTTGGGAAAATGATCATAAATCCCAATTGGTGAAACCAATTCTGATGAAACCTATGGTGTTGGATCAGGGACATGCGAGGTTACCTCAATGCGAAATTTTAGACACAGAGGAGCAGTAATTTCAGAGATATCACAGAAACAGTAACAGGCATTTCTGCAAAAGAAATTGGAAAACTAGGGCTTCTTGTTTCGGGAGCTTCCCTCCACTGTTTTCAGAAAAGGAGTACATTGGGCAGCTCCATTTGAAGAGATCTATCTTTCTATCCAATCAAATCTGAAAGATTCGAAGTTTTGAAAATTAGGGTTTCTCTGACAAATCCTAGATCAGCCAGCTCTGGAAGCAGGACGGACACCTCAAATCGGTAAGATCTAATCTTTTGCTATTTGCATTTGAGGTTCTCATTTCAAAGTGATCTATCACATCAGCTTGATGATAAGCTTGGTGAAGTTGAAAACTTCCAAGCATGGAAGTATTTGATCTCTCTGAAGAAAATGAATTGGACACCTACATGAGTAGAGAGGTTTCAGTTCTAGAGGGAGATGAGCCTCAAAGCCTTACACAAGAAGAACTTGATCAAGGCCAAGAAGATCATTGTTGATTCAATCACGGATCAACTTGTACCACAAGTGTCTTCCCTAAAGACACCGAAGATGTTTGATTCCTTGATCAAGCTATTTGAAGATAAGATCATAATTCAGAAGATGGATTTGAGAAAACAGTTGAAGAATGTGAAGATCCATAATGCATAACATCTTGAAGCGGTAGAAGAAGAAGCAGAGAATGGCCTCCCATGATCATGGGATTCATTCATGTGAGAAATGTGTGCCAAAAGGAAGTGATTACTTTCAGTTGACTCTGGGAAGAAGAAGAAGCTTGTCTCATAAGAAGAGAAGAAGAAAGATAGGAGCAAATTGAAGATCAAGCTCTCACCATTCAAAGAGGATCCCTCAAGCGATGAGGAATATGAAGAACTCAATTCTTGACGAACCTCTTATCCATCTTATCATTTGGATAAGAAATGATGATTTCATGGATGAAGAA